>VUQH01083764.1:0-25184 GCA_015106775.1 Etroplus canarensis
AACACTAGTGACCTGATTCCACTGGCAGCCATACATGCCCATGCCATAACATTACCTCCACCATGTTTGACAGATGATGTGGTATGCTTCACATCACGAGTTGTTCCTTTACTTCTCCACACTTTTCTCTTCCCATCATTCTGCTGCAAGTTCGTCTTGGTTTCATCTGTCCGAAGAATGTTTTCCAGAACTGTTCAGGCTCTTTTGAGTCTGATCTGTCCTTCCTGTTCTTGAGTGGAACCAGTGATTTGCATGTTGTTGTAAATCCTCTGTATTTATATTCTTGAAGGCGTCTCATGATTGGAGACTTTGACAATGGATCCCTACCTCATTCAGAGTGTTCTTGACTTGGCCAGGTGTTGTTTGGCCTCTCCTAAAGGTTTGCTCTCTCTGATATGTTTATTTGGTTTTTCAGACTAATGATGACCTCCTTCAACATCTCTTTGGACCTCACATTGAGAGTTTTAGTGAACAACTACCAAATGCAAGTTCAACACTTGGAATCATCTCCAGATCTTTGAGCTGCTTTGTTGTCCTGGAATAACGAGGGAACAGGTCTCGCCTGGACATAAAAGCGCTCGTCAGTCAATTGTCACATTACTTTTGAGCCTCTGAAAATGGGGGACTGTGTATAAAAATGGTTGTAATTCCTAAACAGTTAATTTAATTCTTTTGTCAAATTCCTCACATTAAAGGTTAAAATGTTTGATTTAAAATCTGCTGAGGTGATGTACAGAGGCAGCATTACAAAAAAGTGTCACAGTCTTAAATTCACGGATTCACTGTAAGGTAAAACCCTGTTTTTTCATTAAAGTGTATCCATGCCTTATACTAGACTCAGGCTGTGTCTCTTAGAGCTCCAACAGGACAGCTTGGTGTCTGCTTAGAGACGTTTCTTCAGCTCAGCCTCAGAGTGTTGATAAGACTGTCAGGATGAGTCCATGATTAGCACGTCTTTCACTGCGTGAGCCACAGACCACACAAACTGTTACTGACCAACTATCAGCTGCTGGAGGACTTCCTGTCAGAGACCACAGCCGACCCACTTGTCTGACAGTTTGAAAGTGGCTTCGCTGTTCTGACTGCCGGCAAACACTCGTGCTGTCAGTTATCAGGGGGACCTCTACAAACTTCATGCAAAAATAAATACTCCCAACGTGGAAGCTGAAGTTACATAAAAAACTTTAATTTTTAGTTAAAGTAGGTTTGTTCTGTCCTCTCCTGTCTTTTATCTCCTATTCCAGTTGGATGGATGTTCCTATTAAACATAATGAGGTTCCTGTGAGCTCAAAGCTCAGGCTTCAGAACAGTGTTTACAGAAATGGATGATGTCATAATGTGGTCATCTAAGAGAAAGAAACCCCGCCCACCTGCCGTAGAAACTTTCCATTTGTGAGGGACAGCAAATCGCAAGAAATTTGTCATTGTGGAGGAGGAGCTAAAACCAATCCATCTCTGAGTTCCCAGAATCCACGCGTATCAAGTTGATGGTAATGACGCCCAAAAAGGAAAAAGATTGTGCTTGAATTCCATTGGTTCCAGTTGGTTCATCTTCTGCAGGTGTCTACATTCTGATCTTATCACGAGTCTCATGAATAGTCCGTGACTACAGGGAAACTTAGACATGTGGATATTTAGTCCAGAATAATTCTTAGACCACCGTTTGGTTTTTATATGAAGTTTGTTCAAAAAAGATGTGGCACCAAGGAAACACTCAACGAAGTTCACGATGAAGGTGATACAGAATCTGAAGACCAAAAATCATAGAAAGAAAGACGACTGAAGAGGGAGGAAATGTATCGGAGCCAGCTGTGCCTGCAGGGGACCCACCGGATGATCCTCGGCTTATTAAATATCCTGTCCTGGCAGGAAAACAAGAGGAGGGAAATAAACAGAACGTTTGAGAAGAATAAAACACATTCAGTACTACGTGACGTGTATGATCCCTTTATGATGTTAAAAAACGAAAGGAAGGCTTTCATTATTGTGCAGTTTAAATATAACCTTTAGAAGTGTTTTTCTTTCTGATTACTAGTCTTACCATTTTTAAAATTTTAAACACATTTTTTCTTAGTTTGTTAGTTTTTTGTGCCTTTTAACAAACGTACAGTAAACCTAATGTGCAGTTTTTCCAAAGTTTAACATTTTCACCTCATCACGGCCGCCAGGAAACGCACGCAAAAGTCGAATGAAATGCGACGTGACCGTTCAGACTGAGGTCGCTCTAAAAACATCAAATACGTATCGATTTAGGACCACATATGCAAGGCTGCGTTCACACTGCGGGCTGAAGTGGCCAAATCCATTTTTTTTTTTGTCCGTATGTGACCACGCCCACTTCCATATGTGGTCCTAAATTGATACGTATGACATGTTTTTCAAAGCAACCTCAGTCTGAACAGTCATGTAAGATTTCATCAACTTTTCCATCATTGAAGTGAGACAGACGTCATAATTTTGTGCCAGAGGAGGCGAGACGCGGCAAGATCAAATGTCAACAATGAACCAAACAAGCATGGCAGACAGTGTTGATGGAGCGAGTCAGTGGAAAGAAAGTGAGGTTTCACTCACACGCTGACATGTGTAGCATCATATTTACTTGTGTAAACACAGCGTGCTGCGTGTGACGTCACATCGTCTTCTTCAGGAAGCTGTTCACCCTGGAGTCTGATGGCGTCACATTTAAGTTATGATGTGAACGACCACGCAGGATACTATTAGAAAAGTTGCTTTATTGTCATTTGAATCATACACCAGTTGGCGCACATTGGAATGAAATTTCGGTGCTGTGTGAACGTAGCCTTGGACTCTTTGTTTTAGCGACTATGTCCTGGGCTGACAGGCGGTGTTACTTCAACATGATTTTCCATGGGAGGAGAAACCAGAGCGCTAATAGAGAAAACCTGTGTCCACGCTCCAGACAGGAGGGCCCTACCTCGAACCCAGGACCCTCTTACTGGGAGGCAGCAGTGCTAACCACTGAGCTGTCTTAAGCTAGCTGGTCAAAAACTAGCGCCGTTGTCCTGGCTGTTTATTGGACTACATCACGGGCGCTTCTCTAAAAGAATGAATGAATGGAAAAACTTGGCAACCAGTTGTCCTGTCATTGAAAGTTGCTGGATTGGATCCTGACGGTTGAGTTTTAAACCGGACTAAATTCCTGGAGCTGGAGTCTGATCTGAAATGTGGCTCAGCTGTGCGGTTGGAAAGAGAACCACGACTTTAACCGTGAAGCTGCTGAGATGCTTCAGCAACAGTTTGCTTGAAGGAGGAGGTTTCCTCCCGCCGACCCGACGGGCGACAGCGGAGGAGAAAAATGTGAAAACGACGCTCGGGTTACAGCCTGCACAATACTGCTACTGTTCACGCACACACAGAGTACAGCATACGAAAAGCTCTTAAAGAAGCTTAATTAAACCCCAAACCCCACACACACACACACACACACACAAGCACACACACACACACACACACACACACATACATACTCAGTCGCTTCCTGTCCAGGTGAATCTGAGCACCTGACTGAGACGTGTTTTCACATCTGTGTGAAGTGAAGCTAAAATATGTGCTGCGTTTAGCATTCAGCGATTCTGAAGGGCGTCCACAAACTTACGATTCAGGGCTCTCGGCTGGAGCCCCAACCCTGCAGCTGTGTGGCGTTCAGGGACTGAACTGGCTGTGGGGCACGAAACATATCCAGAGAACTTCAGAAAGACCAACAGGACGACGGCGCTGAGTGGCTTTAACAAATAGCAGCACCATTTTTAATGGCCGCGGCGTTGAATGGTGGCGTCCAGTGTAATATGAAAGCTGCAAAGAGGAGAAAATGGTCTGTTGGTGCGCCGTTATGTCCCCCGAGTGTTGTACCCGTGGCAGCTGGTTCATTATATGCGTTGCCTTGTTGATGTGGTTAGGTGTCTGTACACCCTGCTGTGGGTAACACCCCCTACGCCGCCAGCAAACCAGAGTAAACGTACAGCAAGGTTATTTTGTTCAGTATCAACCAAAAGTATCGCAGCAGTGTCACATGACATTGACCAATAGCAATGTGGTGTCGGCGGGGATGGTAACCAATGGTATGACAGTGACGGGAAACAGTGCTGGCTGAGTTTGGTTAAACATGACCAATGGGAGTGCGGACGGGCACCATCACATTTTTAAATAAAGTTTAATTCAGGATTGATACTTTTTGTAACAGTGTAGAAGTCTTTTCAAAATAATGGTTCTAGAAACTGGGGAAAAGATCACACTACACATTTATGACATGTTCTCAAAAAGCTATTAGATCATAAACACAATAAAAAACTTCCTGACCTTCCTGTCACCTCATTAAGCTCACAGTGAGAAATGCAGACACCTGATTGGTTGAATTCCAGCATGGGGCCTGTCTGAACCAAACCCGGTAAAAAACTCTTAGACTGAAACATCACAGAGTGTGAGATCAGATCCACTGTGACCTGATGATCTGATCTGGTATTACAGACAAGCTGGTAATGGACGTGGTCATGGTGGTGGCGAGGAAGAGGGTGGAGGTGGGCGGGGTTTGAGCCATCCAGCTGGAACAGATTTCCTCTGAAGGCTCAAAGTGAACAATAAGAGCTGTGTGTGAGTGTGTGTCTGTGTGTGTGTGTGTGTGTGTGTGCATGCGCTGAAATATTACCTCTCAAAGGTGACGCCCAGACTGTGTGTCTTCATCCATCTGTCCACGTGAGGACCTACTGAGTTTACAGTGTCCACACTGTGGGACAGACCTTTAAAAATGGCTGCTTTGTCTTTTACTTTGGGGACATTTCTACTGAAAGACGACGTTTCTGTGCTGTGAGACGTTTCACCATTTTGCAGACGTGTCTGCATTACACAGACCTTTCTATACTGTGGGGACAGTTTTACTTTATGAGGACATTTCTGCACTTTGTAGACATTCCTGCGTTGTGGGGGCATTTCTGAACTGTGGGGACAGTTGTGCATTGTGGGGACAGCTGTGCACTGTGGGGACAGCTGTGCACTGTGGGGAAAGTTGTGCACGGTGGGGACAGTTGTGCACGGTGGGGGCAGCTGTGCGCTGTGGGGACAGCTGTGCGCTGTGGGGACAGCTGTGCGCTGTGGGGACAGTTGTGCGCTGTGGGGACCGTTGTCCGCTGTGGGGACAGTTGTGCATTGTGGGGACCGTTGTCCACTGTGGGGACCGTTGTCCACTGTGGGGACAGTTGTGCACTGTGGAAATACTTTACATTTTTCAGACATTCTTCTTTGTACCTTCAGGACATCCTTACAGTGCTGGGACAGTTCTGTATTAAGAGGACATTTAAACACTGGGATCATTTCCACAGTAGCAGGACCTTTGTGGACATTTCTGTATCGCTGGACATTATTCACAACAGTTTGCAGGTGTCTTAGGGTTCGGGTTTGATTTTTAGGGTTTAGAGTGTAGCTGTGGGTCAGGGTCTCCACACAGACTGAGGGTCCTGTATTTCAGTCTAGCAGTCTGGACTCTCATGTTCGCAGGTCTGTGTTCAGCCCCTCATTGAACTACAGCTCCCTTTCCTCGCTGCGACCTTTGACCTCATCACTGCCGCGGCTTCCAAACTTCATCCTACGGTCCAGAAGCAACAAACCAAAGAAAAACGCTCAGAGTGGATGATCCGCTCACATTGTTCTGTTTATAGAGATGATCTTCCTCTGGGCTTTCACTGTGTGTGTGTGTCATCCTCTCTTCCTCTGTTGCCGCTGAGGTGGACAAACGGAGCAACAACATCTGAAGAGCCTCACATCCTCACTCTCTCTGCATACAAACAAACACAGAAGGCTTTTATTTTGAAAGCGCGGCCCTGGAGAATCTGTCTTCTGTGACGCAGCGGTGGATTCAGGAGAAGACCATTTCCTGTCCTGCTGTGAGTGTGTGTGCGTGTGCGAGGTGAATAACTCCGTCATAGCGTTTTTGTCCTGTGTGATGGACGTTTTTGGCCCCACCTAGCGGCTGTGACCGATCACACCAGCGATAAACACTTGTGATGTCTGACCTCATCAGGTCATTCTGACGCTGGTATGAACCAGAAGGCGTGGCCCGGCGGTTTGTTTAAGTGAAAACTTGGAGCTGAGCTGCTGTGGACTGGCTGCTCCCACAGGCCAGGATGTGGTCCAGTGTCTCCCTGAACCAAAACTCCTGTAGTGAAAAACACGGAGGAGTAAACGCACAGACCGCTGGCCCGTGTGACCTGAACGCGCCCTCAGACTGTCGGTGTGGATGGTGTTATCACAGTATTAAACGTGACATGGAAGGGGAATCCTCCCTTCATGACATCACTCCAACAGACGCTGACCTCACAGCGAGCGCACATCAACGCTTTCAGCTCCAGAGAATCCACAAGCTGCACTTCCTCTAATGTCCACTAGAAGTTGGCTACTAAAGCGAGTCGCTGCCTGTAGACTACCAAAATAATGTTTTGGTCTTCAAAGTTAACTTCCCCCTTCGTGAGGCTCCTGTTACACCTTGATGATTTAACCAGCGTATGCCAACATATGAACAATGTAGCAGATATGCTGGCATATGTGGAATAAGTTATTGGTAAGTTCTGTATAAGTTAAGAGCACGCTGAAGCACGCTGGTATACATAGTAGTACGGCAAGGTCGCCCAAAAATTTTGAGCATGCACAAAATTTCTGAGGTATTCCAGCATGTGGCTCATACGTTCCACACATGCAGGCCATAAGTAGGTAAGTTATGCAATCATTGACACACTTTACTTGTAAGTTACTCATAATCAAATACTTGGAGATAATGTCTAGAGTGCCCAAAACTTATTTCTAACCTATGAGTAAACTGCTTTGAACCTATGTGTAACTTATAGTGAACTTATCTCCAACACATATTGACATATGTAGACATATTTGACGTGTTCTGGACGACCACAGGACTTACTGAACGTGTTTCTGAGGGTCCTGTCACACCATGACGATTTAACAAGCTTAGGCTGATGCATCCAAATTCCTCTAAAACGCTGGCATACGCAGAACAATGCTGTTAAATGGACGCATACATAACGCATTGCTACCATATATAGAACATTTTCCAATGTTAAATCATCACAGTGTGACAGGGGCTTAACTTACAGCTACAGTATAATGGCGTATTGGCTGAGAGTAGGTGTCGGCCAAGGATGCAGCTATGATGCCGCTGACGATGCCGGAGAGGCGTTGGAACCTGCGTCATCTGCATCACAGGGTGAGGGTGATGATGATGAGGGTGATGATGGTTCTTCCATGCGTCCACGTCCAGGAGACTTCTTGGCAGCGTTGACAGTGATGTTGATACTGCGAATAGGCTACAACACACTGTGCATATGTTGTGAATGCCGGCAACACGTTAAGCATTCTTTGGTATAAGTTATCTATAAGTTATCAAAATGTTCTATACAAGTTACTAATGCGTTATGTATCAGTCCATAATTTTTAAAAACATCTTAGTTGTGTGTATGCCAGTGTTTTAGAGACGTTTTGATGCGTCGGCGTATGCTGGTTAAATCACCAAGGTGTGACAGGAGCTGAATAAATGTACGGGGAGATAATATTTATATACCTCACCTTTTTAAACTTATTTAGGCTAAACATTTGCATTATTAGGGGTGTGGCCTCTTACACTGATATACTGATACAGTTTTATGGTAAGAGGGCCAGAAACAAAAAGATTAAACTTCAGCCTGGACCCTTTCAGTCTTTGTCTTTGATTTAAATTTGAAAGATTGTATTATTTCTTTATTTTTTTTGACAACCAAAATAAACTAAATAAACTAAAAACTAAACACTAACAGGTGGCTGTAGCTGCTAGCTGTCTGCTAGCCTACAGCACCACTGATCCGAGTCGCTGAACTGGACCTCTGAACCATATTTGTGCCTTTAGGAGTATTTTTAAATTTTCTGATCAATAATGTGATTTGCTGTGGAGGTACCTGTACTAACAGCTAATGTTTTGGTCTATATAGATATTTTCCCTGTTCATAACAACTGTTAGGAGGGCAAATGTGTTCATTTATTTTTTATAACTGACCTGACTTAAAGTTTACATTATTGTCCACATGGCCTCTTTGACTAACAGACCATCTAAGAAGTCTTATAGTGAAAATCTAGAACTTTATTTGGATTTTACTTAACACTGATTAGCATTTTTACAAAGACTATACAATGAAACTTTGAAGGAGTCGCCCCCTGCTGGTCTTCAAAAAGAATGCGGGTTTTTAAGCATCGCCTTCACTGTTCACATCTGGAAGTTACATCCACCTTTTATGTACACCAGAAATGAAAGGTCCACATGAGTAGACGTGAACCTTGTACAAATTCTTGATAGCTCGTTGACGACCTGCTGCCTCATGGAAGTGATGTTTTATACCTGAGGTGCTCAGCAGAAACATCACAGAGCAGCGCTGTGCTGAACAGTTTGGTCCTGAATGTGTTTCTGTCTTCTCCAGTCCTAGAGATCCTGCAGCTGGTGAAGAAACGGGACCTGCTCCTGGCCGACAGCCACATCCTGGAGCTGGAACAGGAGTGTAATGAGTCCGAGCGGGGTGCTGCGACGCAGCCGGAGGATGTCGCCAGTCCTAGTCTTAAAGATGGTGGGCGGAGGAAGGCGAAGGACGTGGAGCTTCTGTACGAGGAGCTGCAGAAGGAACTGTGGGCCGTGGTCAGGGAGTCCCTTAAATCCCCAACAGCTGGGCCCAACCTGGGCCTGGTGGTTCAGGTGAGGACCTCTGTTGCTGGCATGGAGACAAATAGAAGACTACTGGAATACTTGACTCATGTGAAAGTGCTGATCCTCTAACAGGTGCTGCAGCAGGAGGAGCAGGTTGACAAAGACTGGGCCGTCAACGATGGGGCAGCCCCAGGGGGCCCGAGGCCTCGTCGCCTGAAGCAGAGGTGGAAGGAGGCGGTGGAGGAGGCAGCTGACGGCTCTCTGCCTCTGAAGGCTGAGTTTACAGCCGGAGCGCTGAATAAATACCTGGACCGACTCCGTGCCCAGGTGGTGGAGGACCTGGGGGCCGCCAAAAGGAACGTGGTATCCATTTACCCTGAAGAGTACCAGCCTTTTCAGGTGAGACGACACCCGGACACCTGTTATTTCTTCACATTTTGTACATTATAAGACCGCTAACCTTTAATCTTTAACCACTCAGGTGTACGTGCAGAGCTACCACCAGGCTGTTGCGAGAAGACTGAAGGACATCACCGACAGCCAACTGGAGATCACAGATATCTACTCTCTGTTAGACTGGCTGCACAACATATACAACAGGTAAAGTTTGAGTTTGTACAAGAGATGGATGAGAACTACAACTTAAAATCAGAGTGACCAGCAGATGGAGCCCCTTTTGCCTTCAGAACTGTCTTAATTCTCCATGGCTGAGATTCAACAAGGTGCTGGAAGCATTCCTCACAGAGTTTGCTCCATTTCCTTTCATTTGGGAATTGAATTTTAAAAATGTGTCAAAAATGGCCCTCGAGTTCCTGACAGATGATTCCAGGTTGGGGAAAAGGGGCCAAGAAAGTTCAGAGGGCAATATGAACACCATCAGAGAGTCCAGCTCCACGCCCTTGCAGATCAGTTTGTTGAAGCCACTGTCACACCTTGACATGTCGATGTGTGAAAAATTTAGCAAATACACTGGGGTGCGTGGAATAAGTAATTGGTACATTTTGTACAAGTTATATAAGTTAAGAGCACACTGGTATACCTCGTAGTACAGAGAGGTCACCGGAAAATTTTGAGCAGGACAAAATTTCTGATGTATGCCAGCGTATGGCTCGTATGTCCTGCATACGCAGCCATACGTTGTAGGTAAGTTATACGATGGTTGACACACGTTCACACACATTACTTATAACTTACTCATAAGTGGAAGTACGTGGAGATAATGTCTAGTGTACCCAAAACTTATTTCTACCCTTTGAGTAACATGCTTTGAACCTATGTGTAATTTACAGCCAACTTATCTCCAACACATACTGATGATGTATGTAGACGTACACGCAGACAGCTACCATATAATGGCACATTGGCTGAGAGTAGGTGTCGGCCATGCGCTCTCTCACTCCCTCTCGCTCTCTCTCTCTCTCTCTCACCTGGCTGGCTCCTCCCTCCAGCTGACAGCAACCTGCAGACTCAGCTGCCACTCAGACGTTCAGTTTCGTCTGTCTCCTTCAGATCTACTTCGCCATTATTCCTGGATATTATTCTTCCTGAGATTTTCTGCCTGCAGTAACTCCAAAGCTTGAGACTGAGTACAGTCTTATTAATTCATTACTGTAAGCTTTGCTTCTCACGGCACTTAGGGCCTGTGTTGTTTTCTGTTTGGACCTGTTTCAGTGACGTTTTAGCCCCACCCCTTTAGTTTCCCTTTGTAGTGATTGGTGTCATTTTTTTGGCGCCTTTGTTAGCTTGTTAGCTTAGCAACTGTTGCTGCTAGCCCCTGTGTTGTTGCTTCATGCTTGCGTTTGCAAACCTTAGTTTTCTTTTGATCCTTGTCCTTTCATGTGTTTGAAGCTAGCCCTAGGACGTTGGTTTTCCCTTGGTGTTATTAGTTAAAACTTTCGTCAGCTAGCTTTGTTGTTTACCTGCGTTTGAGTCCATGAATAAACAAACTGAAATTTTGACAGTTTTTAAGTTTTTCTTCGGTATGACTGATGTTGATACTGTGAATAGGCTGTAACACGCTATGCATAAGTAGTGAACGTCGACAACATGCTAAGCATTCTTTGGTGTAAGTTATAGAAACGCTACTAATAAATTATATATACATCCATAATAAGAAAAACATCACAGTTCTCCGTATGCCAGCGTTTTAGAGAACTGTTGATGCATCACCATACGCTGGTAAAATCGTCAAGATGTGACAGGACCCTGAGTCTGCTGGTGTCCGCTCCTCTCAGGCTTCATCTAAGCAAGCTAGCAAGTTCTGAACGGCGTCTGTATGTCTCCTGTGTTTCATTTCAGAGACGTTCTGGGGACTGTGTGCATCACGAGTCCATTCAGCCACTCTGAACTTAGTCCTCTGCTGCCTTCAGAGACGGTGGACAGGCTGGAGTTGGACTGCCTCAACTCTGTCCGGGTGAGAGACACACACATAAACCTACCTACCTTACCAAGCGGGGACTGTGACACCATGCTCACCAAGTCAGGACCTGTGTCTGTAAGGTGTAAGGTGTGTTTGATTCGTTGTCCGCTTCCTCCCTATGCAGGCTAAAGTGACCACAGAGCTGAGTCAGGTCCTGGAGGAGGAGGAGAAGAGGTGGATGGAAACGCTGCACACCGAGGAGTACCAGATCACTCTGGCCAAGACCGTCATAGATGTAACCCTCACACACACACACACACACACACACACACACACACACACACACACACACACACACCTCTCTGTCACACCGCTGCTGGACACACTCTCTGAATGAATGTGTGCTCTGCTCGCCGCTCTGAGAAGCGCTTCCTGTCTGTTTAAATACAGGATATAATCAGAGTGAAGTGTTACATAAAGGTCGATTCCGCTGCATTTTGTTCACTGATTGTTTTCTGGGTTTGTCCTTCAACTGCAGCCAAAGTCAACATCAAACACTTCCTCATCACACACACACACACACACTTTCATTTAACCTTCATTTACACTGGGAGCCGCTGCTGTCCTCTAGTGGCTGATGTTGGTATAACAAGGAGCTCACTCAGCAGCTTGTCTTTTTTTGATCAAACGTTTCTGTCAGCTGTTAAAGTTTTATCTTTTCCTTGTTTTTGTTACATCTGGGTTTCTGCTAGACTTTTGCACTAAAATGTGTTTAATAGAAAGGAAATTATTTTTAGAAGTTACTGTTTTGTAAAGAAATCCTGCTGACTCAGTGTTTACTGTTGTTTAGAGGCTGCAGGTTGATCTGGAACGTTCTGCATCCATCAACAGAAGTCTGGGCTCCAGAGTTGCTCAGTGCAGTGTCAACGGGCTCGCTGACTTCCTGTACAGGTACATTTATTTCAAAATAAATGTCCATTTAAACACATGACCAGACATTAGATAATTTAAGATAATAATTTGAATAATAATCGTATTAATAATAAATGCATTAACCACCTGATGAATATGCTGAGGAGATTATAGCTCTGAGCATTTAGTTTGATATAAACAATATAAAAGTGTTCTGACACAACCCCTTTTCAAAATATTGGGACACTGTGTAAAAATATAAATAAAAACAGTGTGGTGATTTGCAAATCTCATAAAGCAACATTTTATTTCCAAAAGAGTAAAGAAAGTGAGACATTTTACTGTATGATGAAAAATACTAGCTTATCTTGAATTTGATGGCAGCAAAACATCTCCAAAAAGTTGAACAGGGCAACGACAGGCTGAAAAGTAAGGGTTGCTAAAAAGAAACAGCTGGAGGAACATGTGACAACTAGTGAAGTTAATCAGCAACAGGCAGTGATGTGATTGGGTATAAAAAGAGCACCTTAGAGAGGTGGAGTCTCTCAGAAGTAAAGATGGGCAGAGGTTCAGCAATCTGCCACAAACTGTGTCTACAAACTGTGGAGCAACTTCACAATAATGTTCTTCAAATCATTGTCTGTGGACACAGTTGGCCGTGCCATCCACACATGCAGGTTAAAGCTCCATCATGCCAAGAAGAAGACATATGTGAACATGATCCAGAAACACTGCTGTCTTCTCTGGACCAAAGAGCATTTAAAATGGACTGAGACAAAGTGAGCAACTGTTCTGTGGTCAGACCAATGGACATTTGACATTCTTTTTGGACATCAGGGACACTGTTTCCTCTGGACTAAAGAGGAGAGGGTCCATCCAGCTTGTTATCAGAACTCAGTTCAAAAGTCTGCATCAGTAAATTTAAACACCAGCTCAGGAGCGTCGATTCTGAAGCTACAGCTTAGATAATGAATTTGTGCAACAAGCACAGCATAGCCACAAAGTATCAGCATCATGCCTCACAAGCACTGGGTGTTATTAAAAATACAGCTGCAGTTGAGCACAATGGGTCCCATTTAATGAAAACAGAAATGAGGGCTGGTCTTAAAATAGATCCTTGGGGTACGCCCTTTTCAGTACTTACCTAATCTGATTGATGATTCAGAAAGCACAAGCTGGGAGACATTAGCTTTTATTTGAGCTTTTAAAAAACATGATTCTGCTGTTCTTTTTTTAGCTTCCAGCGTAAAGTTGAGCTGTTTCATGAAGGGATGCAGAGCGGCATGTTCGGAGACAACGAGGACGGATACGTGTCCAGAACCATCGCCCTGGTCAACTGCTGCCCTCCATTCAGGTACAGACAGACAAGTGGGTTCAGTTTGTGAACATTTTTAATGGGCTTTGCAGGGAACAGCAGTTCCTATAAATATTAAAACTGCCACATTCAAATTTCTGATTTTCCAAAAAATTGAAAACTTTCTAAAGTTAGCTAAAGCTACACAGAATGTGAAGGGAAAACCATGAGGACTTTATCTCCAGAGAGTCCGTGTTTGTGTTTAAGAGATGTCAACTGAAGCAGAACCAGGACCCGGCTGTACTTTAGTGTTTGCACCAAGAAAGTCATCAAGCTCATTCTTGTTTTAAAGATAAGGCAATGCCTGGCGAGGAAATGGAGATGGTGAAAGGAAGATCAAATATTAGGTGCCAGTATAGCATACCTGGTTGAGCAGGTGACCCATGCACCGAAGGGTTTGCTCTGGGTTTGGAGCTGCCACCCTCACTCTCTACCCCTACTCACAATCAAAACATTATAACATGCATCCAGAAAAATTTCAACACATGCACTGGCAAAATGCTGCCCCACAGTGGTGAGAGTTTTAATTGCAGAAGGTAATTACAGAAAGTACATTTAGTGTCTTGGTTTACACATTCACCTTACAAGCAAAAGGTCCCTGGTTTAATTCCAGGTGGGAACACAAGCCCCTCTCACCGTGGAGGGTTGCACCAGGAAGGGTATCTGGCTTAAAACCTCTGCCAGATCACACATGCAGATTGAGCTGCTGTGGCGCCACCTTGAGGAAGATACAAAGGAGCAGCTGAAGGTACCGTCAAGCTTTTTTATGCCTCTTTCTGGGTTCCAAAGTTGATTCTGTTCATCTGGACATAAAGTTTTACCTACCTGGATGATTGAGCATGCATCAAGACTCTTTCTGGGTTGCCAGTCAGTCCGCTGGTCTCATCACTACAGGAGCTGGATCTTTGTCAAGCTTTGTGAGGTTCATACTGGAGATGGGTCAAAGAACCGATAACGTCTAAGAGATTGTGGGATCAAAGATCAAGGTCAGACAGGGTCAGTATTAAGACAGAGGCATATTGGCTCTGTTGTAGGACTTTCACGAGACATAAAAGAGGACACATTCGTCCCCTGTATTAATAATAATTATTTTGGTGGAGTAATTAGGACTACTCCAGCTCATCCGGGTTATAATAAAGTAATAAATAAATACCAGGTCTCAGATCGATATATAATTCTGCGTGTATGTGCAACTTTGGTTAGAGACGGTGCATGAACACATGCTAACCAAATACCAAGAGTCCAAGGTAACTGTACCTTTTTCCTTGCTCTTATCCATCCAAACTTTAAATTCAAAGACTTCACAGATCAAACTCTCGGTCGGCTCTCCAGAATCGCCGCCTTCAGTTCCTTTATTGTTCCCAAAGGAAGTGGATTCACTGAGCTCTTTCACAGCCCACCGTTCGACCCGTAACAATAATGATGGCTCTGTTCCAGCAATCATTGCAACGTCCCGCGGAAATGAGTGAGGCCGTTGGTTCCACCCGCAGGTTGAGCTCTGAGGGAGTCCCAGGCTCTTCATGTCTGACTCCAGCTGACCTCAGCTGTACAGGGTGAAGGACTGATGAGGTCATGTCATGACAAGCCGATCCACCAGCATCATTGCACAGCCTCCTACTCTGCTCGGGGTTTATACCTGCCAAGTTTGAAGCGTTTCCAAACCTGAAATGAGATCTGTGATAACGCTGCAGATCTCTGACCAGGTCAACACCAGGTTCTCACCTCCGTCAGTAAAATCTCTGCTGAGATGGTACTGTCACTGAAACAGAGAACTTAAAAGTCCTGTTGCTAAACTGCTGAGCAGATTCAGAGAAAAGATCTAAGCTCGTCTTGTTGAAGGACCACTGAGCTGATGCCTCGCTGAGATGTCCAACATCTGTCCACAATTCACAAAAAGTGCTACTCCCCCCAGAGTATTGGACGGGAAAGAAAAACCAAAAACGTTGTTGCAGCTTCTGAGATGTGGCTGTTTGGTAGTTCCTCAGGATTTTGACTGGAGGAACCTTCAGCTGCTCCCTTCTATTCACCCCAAGCGGGCACCACAGCGGATTAATCTACATTGGTAATTTAGTGGAGGTTTTACACTGGATGCCCTTCCTGATGCAACTCACCATGGTGAAAGGCTTGTGTCCCCACCTGGAATTAAACCAGGGACCTTTTGCTTTGAATGTGTAAACCACTGGACCACAGGGACACAACACTCTGCAGACTGTAGAACTGAACTAACCCTAACAACTGGAAAGCAGAGACACTTCTTAACTTTCACACTGATGTTATTGATAAATGATCAAACTGATGTTATTGATAAATTATTCCTCTTCACCATCAAAGAGCCTCCATCATGGAGGACAGATGTTCAGGCTGTCCGTCTGTCTGTCCATTAGAAACCTTATCACCACTGCAGGAGCTGAATAGTTTCCTGGATCTTTACCAAACTTTGTGTGGTTAAAACCTCTGATGGGTCCAACAACTGGTAACATTTAAAAGATTGTGGGTCAAAGGTCAAGGTTAAATGGGGTCAGATTTAAGGCAGAGGCATATCAGCCAAGTTCTAGGCATTTCTTATATGGGACTTTTCTACTCTGAGCACTCAAAGCACTATTTGTAAATGTAATGTGTGTGTGTGTGTGTGTGTGTGTGTGTGTGTAGGGGTTTCGTGCAGCGCTGCGCTCAGTGTGATCCGTCAGTCAGCGAGGACTCTCTGCGCCGAGCCAACAGGTCTCTGGATCACATCGTTCAGCAGGGAGTCAAAGTGCTGTCTGACCGCCTCTACCTGCACATCAGGGTAACACACACTCACACACACTAACACACACACTCACACACACTCTAATACACACTCACACTCACACACTCACACTCTGACACACACACACACTCTAACACACACTCACACACACTCACACACACTCACACACACTCACACACACACACTCACACTCATACACACTCTAAAACACACACACACTCACACACTCTAACACACACACACACACACACACACTCACACACACTCTAACACACACAGAGAGGACAGCCCTGCCGGAGACAAACGTCCTCAGGAGATGGATCTGACTTGCTGCCAGCAGTTCTCGCTTGACAGATGGATCGGTGATGTAGATGTTCTACCAGTCTGCGGCGGTGAAGAGAGCTGAGCCAAACTGTCCACTGACTGGTTGATTGACGTTGCCGTCCTCACCTATGATCACCTAAAGAATGCCCAGCACACGTTTCGACTTTGAAGGAATGTTGCCTGGCAAGTTGAACCAACGCTGCAGATGTCCCCTCCGTGCTGGATGGACGTAGTTGTTAAACGTTGCCTCGGTGTTGTTCTCTTTATATTTTAGAATAAAGAAAAATAAACCAAACATTCTCCATAGAAAGAACGAGAAGAAAAAAATGCATCAGAAGGTGATTCAAACTCACAACCTCCACTGAGCTCTTCCTTCCTCTGTGGACGTGGAGAAAACGTTGTGTGGACGTCTGGTCACAACCGTCGTTTAAAAAACACGTTTCGCTCCTTCACTGCAAAAATAAAAAAATACATTTCTGACTTGGTAAGAGATGGTCTGACCCGACCTCTGGCATTCATTGAAACATCGACGGTCTGCAGCTCGGGGTTTCGCGGTCATACCGCGACCCGTTTTAGCTGCTGGAGATGATGTGGTTTCGACCATGTTTGCTGGGTGACATCATGGACCTGCAGAAACGTTCTGTTCCTCAGAGACAGCTCAGATAGAGCCACCACTCCTCTGCCTCTGAAGGAGCCGGCTCAGGTGGTTCAGTCCTCCTGGGCACCTCCCAGACCAAGTGTTTTAGGCGTGTCCACCTGGGACAAGGCCCTGGGCAGACCCAGGACAGATCTTATCTCTTTGCTAGCTCGGCACTGCATCAGTTTCCTCCCAGAAGAGCTGGAGGAAGTGGCCGCATAGAGGGAGGTCAGGACATCTCTGCTTAGGCTGCTGTCCCCATGACCGTCTCGATCCCTTCTATCCAAAGCGTGACGGACGTTTCCAGAAGACGAATGTTCACACCATGACTGTGTTGCATTGTTTGTTTCAATAAAGCTTTTGAGTTCAGTTTGAAAGTTTAACCTTTACTTATTGTGGATTCTCCTTGTGCAGAAACTGAGAGGTTCATTTTCTTGTTTTTTAATGTCTCAGTGCAAAAAGTTGCCCCTCAGCTGGTGCCGCGTTGATCATCTACGTAGTTTTACACTTTTTATCTGCAGTCGTCTTCATATGCTGTCAAACAAAGACGTCCTTACACACCTGTAGGCTGTCTTTAGTGGAGGTGTAGGTGTTAACGTGCCAAGATATGAGGCGAGATAGAAACGCAGGCTTGGAAGACTGGTTTGACACTTGAGTTCAGGATGTCTCTTATCCACACTGTCCCTCCATGTCTGTCTCTGTTCAGCCGTTCTTCGAGCGTCTGGTGAAGAGGAAGTGGCTGACCAACACCGAGCCGTATGAGCAGATTGAGGTGCTCATCAAGGAGGACTTTAAGAAATACAACCGGATGGACAGTCCTCCATATCAGGTACACACAGGCAGAAGTATGTGGACATGTGATGTTAGAGGCGTGTGTGCAGGTCGCTCATGTTCTCCACCTGTGTCTCTCGCTCTCAGCTGCTGGTGTCGGAGGTCCATCGGCGGGTGGTGACGGAGTACCTCCGCTCGGTCATGAGAGGCAGAATCATCTGCACCTCGATGAAGATGAGGAAGAGGATGGCCGGCCGGCTCAGAGACGAAGGCAAACAGATCAAAGTCCTCTTCAAAGACCTGGTGAGTGCTGAAGGTCAAAGGTCCCCTGAGAAACACTGAACACACTGCACAACATGTCTGCCATCTGGTGGCGCTGATTGGAAATGTTTAGAGTTTAAATTATTTGATTAATAGATTAGTGAAAAGGGCCGAGGTGGTATTTAAAAAATGATCCAGATCTAAATCACTGGGTTCTTCCTCTGCCCCACATCTCCACCGACTATTTTTGCTCCCGTGTCCATCAGGAGTCTCCATCCAGCTGGCTGGACAGCGCTCTGCCTCACATCTCAGAGATCATCCAGCTGGAAGACCTTCCCTCCATCCAGATGGAAGTTGGGGTTCTGGTCAGAGAGTTTCCAGACATCAGGTACCATCTCATCTGGCAAATGCTCCAAATAATCTTCTTTTTGTCCTTCTTGTCCATATTAATATTCTTCTCATTAATTATTTTTTTTGTTGTTTTTCTCATTCTTCTTGTTCTTGTTTCTCTTGGTTTGGTTCTTCTCATTGTTCTTGGTTCAGAGTTTTTCTTCTTCTCTCTGCTCTTATCCTTATGGTCTTCTTGTTCTTCTTTTTGTGCTCTTCCTGTTCCCATTCTTCTTCTTTTCTTCTTGTTATTCTTGTTTCTTGTGTGTGATCATCTTGGTTTTGTTCTCCTTGTAACCCTGTGTAGGCTCAAATCTCTGGGCTTATCTTCTCTAGGTATCGGCTGAAGACACACAGCGAACAAAGACTGAGTGAGAACATGTATGAAACAAACCAACAGCGAAACGCAGGAATTAAAACATTACAGCAACAAGCTGTTTCCCATAGTCCTTAGTTTGTCAGTCGGTATAGTGAAGTTCTCGCAGTTCAAAGTCCTTTCAGTTCTTGTTCCTACCTGGGTCGTGTATTATTTTCAAATCTGTCCAGAAGCAGCGTAGCTGTCACTTCAGTTAAAGTAATCTGGATACTTTTCCTGTATCACTGGTATAGATCCTGAATCGTGACTCACTGTGAGTAGATCACCTCTGCTCTCTCAGACACAATCTCAGACTCCAAAATAGTAAAAAAAACCAACCTGCGCATGGCAGTGAATGCATCTCAGCGTAGTACAATAACTTCATCACTAATAGTGCCTATCTCACTCTCTCTCTGTGCAGTTCATGATCAAATCCAACACATTTAAGTGATCTGTAGTTTCTTCTGAGAGAACTATCCACAACAATACCAGGTTCTTACCAAAATGTAAAAAAAAAAAGAAACCTACCAACAATGAGGAAAAACACAAAATGTCTTTCAGGGCGCTGCTAACTGCTCATACTCGTCGCTTCTATTATGGTTAAAGAGAAACTAAAACACCAAAACCCATTTCTACACTTTTAGATAAGCTTCTCTGATTGGTTCTTAGTATTTACACAAAAACATAACACAAAATAACACAGTGGTTTAAGAAAAATATAGGCACTGAATGCTACACTCTGCTAAAGGCTAGCTTGCTATAACTGAGTATGTTAACTCACCAAAGATTCACAGATAAGTCCAAAAATGGACATTGGCATGAAAGAAGAAGAATACTTTCTTTTTATCATTATTATTAACCTTTATTTAACCAGGAAGTGAACCCTTCAAATGAAGAACCTCTCTTGCGAGAGCGTCGTGGGCTGACTGACAGCCTTACCCTAGCATGTTTTTCAATGACATAAAAAACCGGAGCTCCCGGAGAAAACCTGTGCAAGCGCAGGGAGACCACACAAACTCCACACAGAAGGGCCCTACCCGGGTTTGAACCCAGGACCCTCTTACTGTGCGGCGAAAGTGCTAACCACTGAGCTACTGTATTATCTCTTTTTCCAATAAGACAAAGAGCAAAACTCTACAGCAGACTCAGGATTACAAGCACTTTGCTTAGTTATGGTGCCATCTACTGACATTCATGAGAACAGCAGAATAAATCCAAACAGTCCATGTTATGTGGGTTTCTTTCTCGTTATTCATGGTTCAAGGTTGCACTTACTCTTCTTGTCTTCTCTTTGCTCTTGTTCTTCATTTTCTGCTTGTTATTTTTCTTGATCTTTGTTCTCCTTGTTTTCAGATATTATTTTTTACATCACAAATATATCAAAGTACAGTACCGTGCAAAAGTCTTGATCCACCCCTCATCTCTTTCTATTTTGATTTTCTTTTTAAAGTTGTCAAGAAACAGTTCTCCAGACTTTCTGAAGCTGTTTTAAAGTGTTTCTTTGGACATTGGCTGCTTTTTCACTCATTTTCAGTCCAGTCTTTGTACCTGAACATTTTCACAGGAACTTAACTCTGACCTGTAAGCTTTAAAACAGCTCCTAACATGAGGTCCAACAGTGTGTGTCTACAGACAAAACATGGTGGAGGCTCTGTCATGGTTTGGGGCTGTTAGGAAACTTGTCCAAACTGATAGAATTATGAAGACAGAAAAGTAGCATCAGGTTTTGATCCACCATGTAATACCATCTGGAAAGCATCTGATTGGCAGCAGCTTCATGTTTCAGCAGGACAATGATCCCAAACACACTGCCAATGCAGTAAAAGCCTACCTAAATAGAAAAACACACAATGGAACACTATCAGTCATGGATTGGCCTCCCCAGAGCCCAGACCTCAACATTACTGAAGCAGTGTGGGATCATGTTGACAGAGAACAGAACAAAAGGCAGCCAAGATCCAAAGAAGAGCTTTGGAAAGTCCTTCAAGAAGCCTGGAGAACTATTCCTGAAGATGACTTAAAGACAGAAAGCTTGGCTCAGAGAGTTCAGGCTGTGCTGGAGAATAAAGAAGCTCAGAACAAAGATTCACTTTAAGCTGCTTACAAATATAAAAACTGTGTTTTTGCCTTATGCTCTGTATTTACATTTAAAGTTTGCACATTTCAATAAATCTTTGCACCCTTTTCTTGGAACATGTAAAGAAATGAGTACTGGATCAAGACTTTTGCACAGTATTTGTTACATTTTCATTATTCACGTCTCTCTGAGTTAATGTTCATCAGCTCAAAGGAAGCGTCTGAGTTTGGCTCGAACATGAAGCACAGGAATGGCCTTCAGCTTTAGGAGCTTGTGCAGATGCAGATGCTCTAACATGTGTAGAGCATGAAAGTGCTAACAGCTCAATGAAGTCAAGAACACAGGAAGTCCACAGAGACGCCTCCTCTTCACTGCTTCTCCTCTTTCCTCCAGGAAGAAGCACGTGTCAGCCATTCTGAACATCCGGGGGATGACTCGGCAGGCGGAGCGCCAGGAGATCATCAACATCGTCAAGGACATCGAGACCATCGAGGGCGGCCCGGCACCGCTCTCCCGGGACCGCGCTGTCTTCGCCGAGGTGCCAGTCACCTCCGAGGTCCACTGCCTGAACGTGGGCCTGAGCCGCATCGCCCTCACCGCCTCCTCCTGCTTCACCACGCTGCGACCACGCCGGCGCAAAACCCGAACACCCGTCCAGGAAAACCCGGATGATGTTCTCTGAAGGGACGCAGTTGGGAGAGTCCGGTCTCAGTGGGTTTTATTATTATTTTATTACGTCCGCATTAATCACGAGGCCTTCCTGAGCTCGCTCTGACCTGGACACGGAGACACAAACACTGATGATGTTCGAACGCGTCAATGTGTCCCACCTTTCTCGTGGCCTCACAGCTGTGCAGCAGTTACTGATTTAGAGCTGTTAAAATTCAATGTTTCCATTTGTTTTTAGTGCTAAAGAAACAAAAGGAGGAAAATGTTGTGAAAATGGACTCAGCTTTTAGATCGCTTCAGCTTATTTACACTCTGAGGGATCCTGCCGAGTGGAAACGGCAGAAGGACAGAGTCCCTGGTGGACGAGGAGTGATGATGCGAAGTGAGGAGAAAGCTGGACTGAAGATGAGGTGGTGGGGCTGCTGGGTAATTAGCAGAAACTTCTGATCGGAAGAATCAATATCAGATCACCGTGGTTTCTTTGACTGGCTGTTCTTCACGGTTTCACATCGGAGCGACCGGTCAGTCACTCAGTAAAAAGGAAACCAGGTTCGGCTCAGACCATCAGGACTGCCGAGGTGCCTCTTCGCAGTCTGGATCGGTAACCTGGCTGAAGACACAGCAGCTGAGAGTCCAGGACGAGGCTTTGCTTTCTTAAATGTACTGAATATAAACGGAGTCTGGTGTATAATCCCAGGACAGGGGGAAGATTTCTGACATAAACTGGAGCATTTTAGTTTTATTGTTGCACAAGGAAAGGAAAAAAGTTGAATTAACAGGTACTAGACGACGATCTGAGTGTCTCTCGCTGACTGTATTTAAAGCAGTGATTCTAATCAAAGCTTTGTGGTGTGATGAGGTTTATTATGAGTTTTCTTCATTTGATTTCTATTTAGATGCTGACAAATAAAAGACGAGGGCTCACCTGAACAGTTTTCATTTTAATGGTTTTATTCTGCATGTAACTGTTTTTCATGTTTTAACTCAAAGTACTGGATGTAGATCGTGAACACGCCGCTGTTACAACACCAGGTTTTTGTGACGTTAAACACCACCTTGAATGTGACCTTTAACCTGTACAATTCAACTGGAAAAGAAACTACTCTGTTAGGGGGAAATATTAAAAATAAAAATGTACACCCTAAAACTGGCATTTGGACCTGTTCAGAAGTCCCTCCACCTTGACTAAAGTTCCAGTTCCAGCTGAAGAAAAACAAGCCCACAGCACGATGCTGCCTCCACCGTGCTTCACTGTGGGGATGGTGGTGTTCTGGTGACATGCAGTGTTGTTTCTGTACCAAACATACCTTTTGGAATTGTGACCAAAAAAGTTCAGCCTTGGTTCCATCAGACCAGAACATGCTTTTGGGAGACCTGATGGGTCTGGATGGTTCCATCTTGTCCAGACATATGGAGTCACATGTTCTACACAGCCGGTACTGGTCAGAACTTCCTTCATCTCCTTCGGTGATGCTGTAGACCTCTTGGCAGCCTCCCCGACCAGTTTTGCACATTTTTTGCAACCAGCTTATTGTACATTTTTATATTTCCCTCTGACAGAGGAGTTTCTTTATCAATTGACATTTACGGGTTAAAGGTCACATTAAAGGTGGAAAAAGCTTTCATCTCATTTTGAACATCGTAAAAACCTGGAATTTTAACAGTGCTGCATTCACTTCCTGTATCCACTGTATGAAAAATGACTTTTCAAATGATCAGTGAGAATTTGGTCCTGTCAGAGGTTTTATTTCACTCTCGTTTCTCAGCTGGGATACTTTCCAGATTAGAGTCGCTTTTCTCTTCTGGTTTTGTGTTTGTTGTACATGTGGATGTATGTAATGAATCTTTAAGTACAGAGATCAGCCTTAAACTACAATAAAACTGATCAGATCACTGACCGTTCTTTTATTTTGAAATTCACCTCTTGCTTCATATTCAGGTGCTCCTCAGATGGAGCTGGAACTGGACTTTGCTCAACCGAACAACCTCTTTATGACGTGAGATTTCAGACACCTGTGGAGCATGAGCCGCTGACACAGGAACAGGCGTGCTATAACTTATCACAGAAGGTTTGATGGCTACAGCTGTTCTCAAACTGTGGACACCTTCAGACCCAATGAGCTCCAGCTGGCCACTCACATGCAAACGGTCAGAAACTGACTCAACGAGGGCCTTTTGGTGGGACCTGTGCTCGCAGCCCAGCACCGTGCAGCTCGACTGGCATTCCCCCAACAACGACAGAACCAGCAGGTCCACCACTGGTGCCACAGATGGGAGTGGGTTCACACTGAGCATGTGTGAAGAAGGATGAAGAGTCTGGAAACATCATCCAGCATGACCCATTCATTAGTGGGTCAGTGATGGGATGGGAAGTCATCTCCTTTGAGGGTCGCACAGACTTCCAAGTGTTAGCCAAGAGTACCCCGACTGCAGGTAGGTAGGTTATGAAATCCTCAGACCCAATGCAGTGGAGGTCATGTTGTGGAGTTCTGGCTGATCTCCTCCAGATCTTCCTCAGGTTCTGGTCCTGCTGCTGGTTTCATGGCCTTCTCCAGCCTTGTCCAGTGCTCCTCATGTAATGGCCCACCTCCTGGTATCTCCTCCACTTGCTTGAGAACCTGACAGCACATGTGGAGGTGCTGTCCTGTAGGAGGTGGACTACCCGTACAACCTAAATGATCTGTAGGTACTGTCTCAGGACATTAACCAAAAGAAGAACTAGAGAAAAATCAGTCAGGAGGGACAAGGAGAGGACAGAAAGGCAAGAGGAGAGGGACCATCCAGCTTGTTATCAGCACTCAGTTCAAAAGCATCTCTGATGGTATGGGGGTGCATTAGTGTCTATGGTTTTGGCAGCCTGCACATCTGGATAGGCTCCATCAATGCTGACAGGTATATATAGGTTTTAGAGCAACATATGCTCCCCTACAGACCACGTCTTGGATATTTCAACAAGACAATGCTAAACTACATATTGCAGCTATTCCAACAGCATGGCTTCATAGTAGTGTGACAGGTTGGAGCAATCTGAGTCTGAATTAGATGGGGCTGCTTGGGCCCCTTCACCACTGCTATTATAACTGCTAACCACTGTCCATGCATGTTGTTGTTCATGGAATCACACAAATTATATAGCATACAAACTGACACAACATGTGTTAATGGCAAGCGAAAATAATGCACTGCAGGACGGAGTTTGTTAGGTTACCAGCATAACTCTGGTTCTCTGAAGCTAACCGAATTGCTGGCACTCAGTTCTCAGTTTCTGTTACAAAGGATCAAATCATCACAGAAACGGTGATTGGTGACCTGGAGCACTTCTCTCTCAGAGTGCAGACCTACTTGTGGTTCCTAAAGTTTTTAAAAGTAGAATGGGAGGCAGAGCCTTCAGCTATCAGGCCCCTCTCCTGTGGAACCAGCTCCCAGTTTGTCTTCAGGAGACAGACACCCTCTCTACTTTTAAGATCAGGCTTCAAACTTTCCTTTTTCATAAAGCTTATAGTTAGGGCTTAGTTATGCTGCAATAGTTGAGGCTGCTGGGGGGCTTCTTATGATGTGCTGGGCATTTCTTCTCCACCCACCTCCTTTCACTGCCCATCATTTATTTGTTACTGCTGCATGTCATTAAATGTTGTCTTCTCTC
>VUQH01083765.1:0-13822 GCA_015106775.1 Etroplus canarensis
GTATAGAGTACTATGTTGATCCAGTTAGAAATCATAAGCCCTTCTGTGTGGAGTTTGCATGTTCTCCCCGTGCTTGCGTGGGTTCTCTCCGGGTTCTCCGGCTTCCTCCCACAGTCCAAAGACATGCAAAGGGGGTTAGGTTAATTGGCAATTCTAAATTGACCATAGGTGTGAATGTGTGTGTGAATGGTTGTTTGTCTCTCTGTGTTGGCTCTGCGATTGGCTGGCGACCTGTCCAGAGTGTACCCTGCCCTACGCCCAATGACAGCTGGAATGGGCTCCAGCACCCCCCGCGACCCTGATCTGGATAAGCGGAAGATAATGAATGAATGAAATATATCTCATTTTATGAAATAATCAGAAATTAAATAAGAAAAAATATGCGACTTTGGCACAAAAAAGTCTCAAATTTTTGTTTTTTGTGTCTGTAAAAGCTGAGAGAAGGTGAAGAGCAGAAAACAAATCATTTAATGTTTGCTCTGACCGGACTCAGTCAAATTAATCTAAAAAGGATCTCAGCCTTCACCTTCTCCTGCATGGACTCAGCTCCCGTGCTCCACTACATCTGACCATTTTTTCCTCCCTACACTTCCTGACTCACCTGACGGCCTTGTCTCTTTGCGAACTGTCCTCCACCTCCTTATATTGACTCATTTTCTATTATAACTCACTCCATCTCTTTGCTCTGTACAGCTCCTGTATACAAATACAATTCAGATAATGTTCTTAAGGGCTTTTCACAGCAGAACTTATTCAGGGTGCATTTTACACCTTGGGTTTGACATGGAAGCAAAAATATCCAAAGTTGTCAAACTGTGGTGATGTTTGAGAGCTTTCATCCACTCATTTCCTCCAGCAACACAACCTGGCCTTTCAAAAGAAACCAGCTGAGCCACCTGCTAGCTCCTGTCCTTCTACATCTGCTGTGACTAGCAGAAAAACCTGCAGTTTCTTTTTGTTTTTATTTGTGTGTAAAGATGTTCATCTCACCATGCTTTTTCCTTTCTGATACATTTCACGAGGCTCTCCAGATCAGATGTCAGTATCTGGATCATCTTTCTCCTCCTACCTCCTTTGTTTGTCCAGGAGAAGACACTCGAGATGTTAATAAGCAGCAGCTTTTAAACAAAGCTCCACTTTTACATGCATGACAAACTTGGACTAATCTCCTGGGTTTGAAGGAACAAGCTGAGGAATTAAAGGTACGAATCAAGTTTAAAGTAAGTAAGATCAGCTGCTGGTGACCATTCATTTAAATTATACGCTCACGTTAAAGCCGCCAGTTTGAAAAACTTCAGTTTGCCTCGGCTAAACCAATCTATGATGGGATATTTGGTGAAAATGCTGCATTAGACATAATGAGCATGTTGCTGTTGTGAAGAAACCAGTCAGAGTAGTTTGTGGTAGGAGATATTTCTGATTTTAGAATCTTGAGATGACTGTGAGTAAATGTAACGTTCAACATAAGTGATGGCCTATAAAAAAGTACTTTGTACAAGTTGACTGGCTGCAGGTCCCTTAGTGTTCGCCGATGTTTTCACAGTTTACCATGCTAAAATTACACAAGGGTATACCTAACCACCCTACTGTACTGTTAGCAGTTTAGATTACAGGCTTGTTCATATGTAGTTATCTTGAAATATTTTGCATTTCACAAGTCCAGTTAAAGGAGCAGCGTGTAACATTTAGAATGCAAATTGCAATAACTGAAAACCTATCCTCATCCCCCTCTCTTCCCAAACGTGTCAGAGAACTATGGTGGCTGTCAGGGAACAAAATGGAGTCTTCCACCACCGCATCCACAAGTATTTCCAGTCTAGAAGTTTGTGTGTGTATATGTAATTAGGAATAAGGAATGCAACTGAACTGAATATAATTTAGGAGTTAGAACTTCAGTTTTCACACAGCAAAAGTAATAGATGATAGCTAATGAGTAATGATGGCCATTCTGGATTGTGACAGCATTTTATGGTAAATGCCAGAGAAATGAAAAAGCTAGTAATCGAGTCTGTTCTGAGCTTCTGTACTTGACATGGAGCAGCTCAGCATGGCAACTTCTATGGAACAGGACGTGTGGACACTGCAGATATAAATATTTTTTTCTTAGTGAACACCAACACAACGATTACTATCCCAGAGTGACTTTACACTATAAAAGGCATAAATATGGATATTTATTCGTGTGTACAGACCAGTGTGTAACTCGTCACACACTGGTCCTTTAACTCCCAAACAATTCACTAAGTTAGATGCTAAATCAGGGTTCCACATAATAACCTGCTGGTCTGGGGCCAGTACAAAAGTGTGATGGTCCAGTGATTCTTTTTCCACCAACCAATGTTGTGAGTTCACCTGTGAAGCAAACATCGATGACAAATATATTTTTCTTTCTCTCCGCAGCCTATTCTTACAATAAAATAAAGAGACTGTTCACAGGAGGAAGGCGGTGCTTGTGGCAATCTTAAGAGCATGAGAAGCTTCAGTTATACTTGTGACTAAAAACGGATGCATGCGGTCTGCAAAAAGTGTTTATTTGATATAAAGTACTCTAAGATTCAGGAGAAGCAGCATGTGTTTTTCCTCTATAAAAACTTTGATAACACATCAGCAATGAAGATCATGCTGTCATAGTTTATGGTGGAGCTGCAGCTTCTCATCTATGACATGAACACAGCAGTGAAGCAGAGCGGCAACACCAAAACTGTCAAGTCAGGTGAAAGAAAACTCATTTTTCTAGAGTCGAAAGCAGCAGGGCTCGTTTCTGTGATCACAATCACAAGCGTGTAAAAATCCAAAGAGAGTTCATTATCAAACCAGCTGTTCAGAAAGTTTAAATGTAATTAAAAGCAGCTGTTCAGCTGCTTCTATTCACAGCAGGTTGTGGCAGTTTGCTGTCATCTGCAAATTTTTCACATTTCTTGAAAACTTCTCGCTGGCTGGCATTCGCCACCCTCTCTCTCTTTCTAGCAGCAATACCTGCAGCCTGCAGTGCCTAATGGAGAGTGCCACATTTACTTCATTACAATTATTTTTAATGCATGAGTTAACACATTTTTTTTGCAGATTTACACTTTTTATAAAAAACATGAGTGGCACAGTGGTGTGGTGGTTAGTCCTGTCAGCTCACAGCAAGGAGGTCCTGGAGTCGAACTCCCCATGCAGCTGGGGCCTTTCTGTGTGGAGTTTGCATGGCCTACCCGTGCCTGCGTGGGCTCGCTCTGGTTTGCCTCCACAGTCCAAAGACATGCATGCTATGTTAACTGTTAATTCTAAATTGGCTATAGGTGTGAACATGACTGAATGGTGATCTGTCTCTCTGTGTCAATACCCTGTGACAGACTGGCACCCTGTCCAGGGTGTACCTCACTTCTTGCTATGACAGTTGGAATAGGCTCCAGCCCCACCCCGACCCTGAACTGAGTAAGCGGCAAAATGGATGGATGGGACATAAAATATAAATCTACTGATAGAAGGGAAAGATCGATGGATAGACAAATAGACCAACAGAAAAACATGAAGCACTTCTTGGCTTCAAACTGACTTCAAACACAAAGCCAGAGGTCATGTCACTTCTCTCTACTCCCATCTCTTTAGTTTCCAATATCACAAACTTTGTTGTACCTGCATCAGTTCCTGCTTCTCCTTCTCCCCGGAGCTGATGGCATCCCGGATGGAGCGCACCTCGCTGAGGATGGCCTGGGCCTCCTGCAGCTTGTAGCCATATGGGCTGTTGGACACCTTCTGGTCGATTCTGGAGGTCAGGAGGAGAAGGAGGAAGAAGAGAAAGAGACAGGAGACGAAGGTCATTTTGAATGAAAACAACACAAGCAGCTCTGAAGTTGGTCATAAAGTTGTTGATGCATTTAGCTACCCTAAACAGAACCAAAAACAACACCGCCATTGATCTGCTGAGTTTAAATTAGCTTCTTTTTTATTGTTGACCAAGAAACTGGAACAGCAACACACACTTCAAAGCGCTGATCTACTAGAGAAAGCTGCTCAGTGTAACCACAGCACTTTTCTGTCAGTCACTCAACAGGTTTATTAAAAATGCAGGAGAGAATTACGACTTGCTCAAGGGCACCACTAGCAGCATGACTCATTCACTGGCCTCTCACATATTTCTGAACTGCTCAGTCGAACCAAACTCTGTCAAGGACGGAGTCTTGAAGCTCAGTACTTTTTGTACTTTTATTTCTATGTAACTATTCATAGAGGACTGAAAACTCCATAGCACCCAGAGGCAGTTCTCAGCTTAAGCAGTCAGCAGTCCTAGTTTCACTTATTTCACCATCTGATACAGAAATCAAGGTGGTGTATTGACCCATGTACTGAAACTTTTCAGGCAACAGCCAGTTCAACCTTTGAACTCACTGTGAAATTTCTCAAAACAGCAGCCATGTAAACAACCTGCAGAGTAAGAATACCACAATGAGATGGAGTTCAGAAACGGTAATCTTTTTCTCAGCATTCCAGCTTTAAATACACAGCACAACATGAGTGAGTATACTGAACAAGTACACAGAGCCCCAGCAGTCTGGCTTCTTCGTCATATAGGTTTCAAGCAGACTAAATTCCTTGGGGCACTTTGCTGCCATTCAGGAGAAGTCAGGTTAATCCATTGGTGATTACAATAAAGCTCCATTACAACAAGATGTCAGCAATGTTTTATGACCTTATGACCAGCTTTGGCAACTTGGGATCAGGCTGCCATCACCTGACCCACATAGCACTGCAAGAAAGAGCTGAGTGTCTTTCTAGACACAGGTCTTCACAGACGTAAGTCTTTATGCATAGAAGTCTTTGCAGATACCAGTCTTTACAGATATGGGTCTTCATGCACAGAAGATTTTTGCAAATACAAATCCGCTCCGATACCAGTCTTTGTCAATACCAGCTATGACAGATACAAGTCTTTATTGAGACCAGTTTTTACAGATAAAAGTCTTTGCACATTTAAGTTTCTGTCTAAACCAGACTTTGCAGTTACAAGTCTTTGTGCATCCAAGTCTTCATTGATTTATAAGTCTGGTGCATCCAAGTCTTTTCTGGATATAAGCCTTTGCAGATACAAGTCATTGCAGTTACTTGTTTTCTGGGATATAGTCTCTCCTTCGTGCATTTCAGTAAAAGTGTCTATTGTTCAAGATTTATTGGCTCCAAGTCTACCATGATCAGTTTCACTTGTGATGGCAGAGCAAAGCAGACTCACCAAGTTTAAATGCCAGCAATGATGTTTAGATTTCATGCAGGACTATAAATCAAGCTTTACTGTGCAGAGTGCTGATTTATGTGAGTTCCAGGTGAAACACGGCCCACAGGTGGCCTTAAATAAATATCTTCAGCCAGTTAGAAGTGAAGGAGTCTATTAGGTGGTTTTCAGACACGAAAACTGGAAAATTTAAGGAAAATAAGGGTGGGATATTTTTCTAATTGTCCTCTCTCATATGTAGCACACAGCAGAAAATAGTCTGCTTCAAATGTGTTTTCCATAATGCCGTATCTAATGCCTAGTTTTTTTTCCCCCACATTGGCCTGAGTGTTATTATCTTTTTATCTATTTTTGCCCTGCAAAAACGCATTTTTTTAATCACTTCATATTCTTCTGGATAGCACAATTTGTAATAATAATAATAATAATAATAATAATGCATAATTAGTCGATTTATTAATGTTGTGCTCCCCACTTATGCTGCAGGTAGGTCTCTTCTAAAGAAACAGAGGGTGGCAGCTGTCAGCCTGTGGCAAAATTCTGATAAATTTAAACAAACAGCTTGCCTGCATACAGACAGCTTCAGATTCAACTTGTTTTAGGTCAATAGCTCTGTTGCTGTGTAAAACTGAAAACTTATTTTCCTTCACCTTTAGGACCGCAGAACAGGTGGTCTGATAAAGGAATCAAGTGGTTCCTTTACTGTAAAAAGCAATGGGTTCCTTCATTCTGTTTGCTTCACAGTTAAGTACACAACTCTGTCACTGGTCCTGAGACATCAGACCATTTACTATGTTGAATCCTCTACTGGAAATAGTGTGTGCTTTGATAAGGAGCTACTTTGATACGTCGTACAGGAGGCGGTGAATGCACTGGACTGCTAGACCTGATAATGTCAATCTTATTTCGGTGGACTTTTGTGCTCTAACATGCACCCGTGTTGGTAAGTCTGTGAAAAGCTCAGTGAGGCAATACAAGTTCAGCTACCTTCTTATCCTAACTGTATATTTTTTGAGAGTGTTCTTAATTAATTTTTTTCCTGTGAAATAACCAATAGAACAGAATTATGAATTTCAAAAAATTAACATAACCAGAATGGTTAATCTTTTAAAAAACAAGAACTTAGTTGATTAAACCAAACCCATCAATAATTGTTAGCTGCAGACCTGCTTCTGTCTGTAAAGCACTGATTACAAAGCATAGCTCTTAAATCACACGCATTTTCTGCTGTTTCTGACTTTCATTACGGACAGAGACGTTTTAAGTATAATCGCCATAAGACGAGGATCAAATGTTTGTTCAAGTTCCAGGTAACACATAGGATTCATGGCTGTGGACAGACTGGGACTCTGGCTGCCATTGGAGGCACCCAGCAGCCATGTAAAGCCCGTCATCGGCAGGTCATGCATGCATCTGAACAACCGGCCTGTCCACATTCTTTAGAGAGGGAAGAGGGGAGGGAGGTTCAGGCAAAGAGAGAGAGTGAGAGCAAGGGACAAAACAAGGTACAGCAGGAATGAGGAAGTGAGAAGGGAGGGAGGCATTTGCCTGTAACAGGCCAAGGGAACAAGTAATCCTCTCAACGTCTTTCTCAAACAGGGACTTATGTTCACTGAAAGCGCTGCTATGAACCTCTTTAGAATTAAAATCCAAAAGACCACTCTACAGTTACTCTAAAGCTCAAAATTAAACCAACTAAAAGTGAAAATTCCACAGCATATTGCGCATTACATACACTATATGGAGTAGTAAAAGTATTGGGCCACCTACCGCAGCTTTTATGGCATCCCATTCGAAATCCATAGGTATTAACACTGAATTGGTCTCCACTTTACAGCTATAACAGCTTCCACTCTTCTGGGAAGGCTTTCTAAAAGATTTTTGAGTGTGTCTGTGTGAATTTTTGCCCATTCATCCAGAAGAGCATTCGTGAGGTCAGACACTGATGTTGGACGAATGGGTCTGGCTCACAATCTCCATACCAGTTCATCCCAACAGTACTGGATGGAGCTGAGGTCAGGGCTCTGTGTGGATCAGTCAAGTTCTTCCACACCAAAAGTCATCTAATCATACCTTAATGGACCTTGCTTTGTGCACTGGGGCACAGTCATGCTGGAACAGAAAAGAGACTTCCCCAAACTGTTCCCACAAAGTTGGAAGCTTACAACTCTCCAAAATGTTTTGTAAGCTAATGCATTAAGATTTCCATTCACTGAAACTAAGGGGCCAGGACAAACACAGGGAAACAACCCCATAGCATTATCCCTCCATCACCAAACTTTACAGTTGGCATAAAGCTGTTAGGCAGGTAATGTTCATCTGGAATTTGCCAACACCAGACTTATCCATCAAACTGCCAGACAGATAAAGGTGTGATTCAACACAATTTTCCACCTCTCCAGAGTACAGTGGAGATGTGCTTTACTCCACTCCATCTGACGCACTGTTCTAAGTGATGCTCGGCCAGGGAAACCCACAACATGAAACTCCCAGTGCAGTTTCATGCTGATGTTAATGCCAGAGGTGGGTTGGAACTCTGCCGTTATTAAGTCAGCAGAGCGTTTATGACTTTTATGCACTATACGCCTCAGCACTTAGTGACCCCGCTATGTAACTTTATGCAGTCTACGGCTTCATGACAGAGTTGATGTGGTTCCTAAATGCTTCCACTTTGCAAAAATACTACTTGCAGTTGATGGTGGACTATATAGAAGGGAAGGAATTTCACAAACTGACTTGCTGGACTGGTGGCATCGTATTGCAGTACCATGTTAAAATTCAGAGAGCTCTTTAGAATAACCCATGCTTTCCTAAATATTTGTAAAGGCAGACTGCATGGCTAATTACTTGTTTTTATACACCTGTGGTAAAAAATGTAATGTACCTTCAGCTGCTCCCTTGTATTCTCCCAAAGGGGTCAACACAGCGGACTAATCCGCATTAGTAATATGGCAGAAATTTTACGCCCGATGCCTTTCCTGACGCAAACCTCCATGTTGAGAAGGGCTTGTGTCCCCATTTGGAATTGAACCAGGGGCCTTTCACTTGCAAGGTGAATGCGTAAACCACTACACAAATGGTGACACTTTTATACACCCGTGGTAATGGGACTGAATGAAACACCTGAATTCAGTGATTAAGAGCTGTGGCCCAATGCTTTTGTCCATATGCTGTAGGCTTGCTACTAAATCTGGTACAAGGCAACTTTTCCCAGAAAAGATGAATTTGTTTTGGGGCATGGTCACTGACAAATATCGAATAAAACTAAGCTAAAAATTACTTCCCTACATTTAAACTAAAGCAGCAAAAGCAAACTTAATATGGGAAGACTAAATACTTTTGGCCACGCATTTTCCTCTTTTCAGCTCTGAAAGGATCACAAGCCCGCACTCTTAAGTGCAGCAGTATTTGCTGAAACCTTATCAGGAGCTGAGTGTGTGGCTGCATTCCAGTGAGCCCATTCGTATTTCCGCAAACAACGATTGGCTGTTCGAATGGCGTCTGAATGACGAGTGGAACGGGAGAGGAAAGTCACAGAGGAATGCCGTCCGACCGCTTGGCCTCAGCCACTCTTTAATCCTCCTGACACTCTCACTGTGCTGCATGGGGCAAAACAAACAGACCGGACATTCCTGTTCAGTTCAACCACCAGCACACAAAAAAACCTCAGTTTTAAGCGAACATTTGGAGGAGTTTGCTTTATATCCTGAGGCAGTTCAGTGAGATGAGGTGTTTCCTCTTAAATCTGCATTGTTCCTCATAGAGGTGTTTAATGATCAGAAGGAATGTGTGATAACAACCGAAGCGATAAGCAGCAGCTCATTTCACATTTACAAATCGGTTTTCTAGACACACAGTGGGGCAAATTCCAACCAGTGCAATGATACAGAAAGTCTTGGCAGCTTTATCTCTTCAGTAACACAATATTCATGTAATGCCGATAAAAGAAGAGGATAACACAAACGAAAAGAAAGAAACAAGAGAATAAAAAGACCTAAAATCTCTTTTCCACCTTGTTTCTGTCAGCAAACAACAAAACTGATGATAATAGTGAATATCTGAGAGTTTTAATTCAGCTGAACTCCCAGGCTAGCTGTTCTCAGTGATATAGTTTTCCTCTTTCTGTCATCAGAGATTCAATCACGGCCAACAAATGTTTCCTTTTGACCTGCTTCAGGTGACGATGCAGTTTTATTTTGTTATCTGACAATAAATATGTTAAGATCATCTGAGATTTAATGTGAGTGATTGCATGATTCACTTCCTGTCCAGTTAAAACCATTGTTTGTTTTGGGCAGGGTAAAGTTGGAAACTACTAATTTTTAATGATTACTGACAGTTTCTGATGGTTTAACCCCCAATAAATGATGCCTAAAGATGTATTTTTACTCTACTGTTTCCTATTTGGTCATAAATACACAGACACACGGTGGTTGTGTGTGGATCAACGGCCACAAAGAAAACGGAAAGAAAGCACCTTTCGGTCCTGTCTGCATATTCCTTGTAATAATCTAGGACTCCTAATAATTTCCAATGATTGTAGAGGTTGTTATGTTAATCGCACATGAAATTTTAAATTCCACCACAAAACCTGCCTTTATAAAGTTTGCTGAAACATCAAGAAAAAAACACAAGAATGGCTTGTTCAGTAGGAAAACTTTAACAGGTAAAAATAGCTGATCTCAATCTACATTAAGAGAAAAGGTTGACTTTATAAAACCTACTTAAGCAGGAGAGCATGAATCAGACGAGGAAAACTTCTGACTTCTGCAGAGGAAACTAACCAGCTAAGAGATTAAACAGGATCCTTACAAAGCAGGAGAGCTGGAGCTCAAGCAACTAGGATAAGCAGTATATTCACTCACTGGCCACTTCATTAGGTATTTTGTTCAGCTATTTGTTAATGCAAATGCCAAATCAACAGACAGGCAGGTCCGAGCATTTCAGAAACTCTTGATCTACTGGGATGCTCCCACATAACCGTCTCTGGGATTTAGAAAATATCCACTTAGTAGCAGCAATCTAGGAGAAAATGCCTTGTTGATGCCAGAGGTCAGAGGAGAACGGTCAGACTGCTTCGAGTTGACAGGAAAGCAACAATAACTCAACCACTCATTACAACCAAGTTTTGCAGAAGAGCCTCTTTGAAAGTGCAACACAACGACCCTTGAAGCAGATAGGCTGCAGAAGACCACACCAGGTGGCACTCCTGTCAGGACAGGAAAATGAGCGTACAATTCACACAAGCTCACCAAAACTGGACAACTGAAGACTGAAAAAAGGCCATCTGCTTTAATGAGTCTCAATTTTGTGGTGCCATTCAGATGGTAGGGCTAGACATGGCATGAACAACATAAAAACATATACCCATCCTGCCTTGTATGCACGGTTCAGGCTGGCAGCGATGTAATGATGTGGGGGATATTTTCTTGGCACACTTTGAGCCCCTTAGTACAACCTGAGCATCATTTAAATGCCACAGCCTGTTTGAGAAGCGTTGCTAACCATGTCTATCCCTTTATGGGCAGAGTGTACCCATATTCTGATGGCTGCTTCCAGCAGGATAACACGCCATGTCACAAAGCTCAAATCATCTCAAACAGTGCATTATTGGGATGTGGTGGAACAGGAGATTCGCATCATGGATCTGCAGCAACTGTGTGAGGTTATCATGTTAATATGGACCAAAATCTCTGAGGAATGTTTACAGCACCTCGCTGAATCTATGCCACAAATAATTAAGGCAGTTCTGAAGACATAAGGGAGTCCAACTCTATACAAGCAAGGTGCACCAAATAAATTGGCCAGCGAGTGTATAATTCCATTTGAGGAATCAGACGCGATAGAAAGTCTCATATTATTTTTCTTCCTATATTTTGTGTGACGGAGACTGATAAACACAGCATAAAGAGCAAGTACTGTTCCTGCACCAGGAGGAGTATGAAAAGTGGCTAAATCTAGCACCACAGTGCCCATCCACACATTCACAGCACATCATTTTGTCGCCGAGGTTGGTTGGTAGTGCACAGTCCAAGCTGCACTTATGGAGGTATCCCTCCAGTGAGCATACGAAGAGGAGTAGGGTTATTTGTTTAACTACCGAAGCGCACCGATGGGGTTGAGCTGTGGCTGACTTTATAAATAAATCATAAAGTCTGTCTGACTATCTCTATCAGTCCTCATATTTCACTGCTCTCCCTCTTCCTCTGTCTCTTTCACTCTTTCCTCCTGGGATGCCCTCTCTCTCCCACTTATCCTGCACTCTAGAAAAATGTGTGAATTACAAACTACTCCTCAGAGTGCATCTCAGATATCTCATAGTAGAGCCACTGTGCCTTCCAGCCAAAAGGAGCCAGCTGAGGTGGTTGGGACATCTAGTCTGGATGCCTCCTGGACACCTCTCTTTGGAGGTTTTCTGGGTCCACTGATACATCTCATCTGGCCGGGAAACAAGTGAGAATGCCCCAGGAGGAACTAGAAACCACTACTGGGAAATCTGGAATGACTGCTTGGACTACTGCTACTGCAACCTGACTTCAGATTTAGCTGACAGTCCATGCTAATACTTTTTCAATATTTGTCCTTATTATTTCTCCATCTGTTCCAGGGAAACAAATAATCCTTATTATAAATAGATACCTGTTTAAGTATCTTAGATTTCCATATCTTTAAACATTTTAAGAGCACAAAACCGATGGGACACAGTAGATAAATATCTGCAGCTAACATCAGGAAATGTCCTCTCTGGCTGACGTATTCATGCACCTTTCAAAATCCCAAAATTTAAAACCAAAAACCCAACCAATAAACTCTGAACAGCTGAGTGTTAATGTTAAGAAAAGGGCTGCAGATTTGCCCTAAGATTAGACAATCTACCTGTCCGCCCTTTAAACTTCACAGCATCGAAGGTGTTTTAACAGACTGAGACTGAAGACTCAAGAAGGTCACACCAACACTTTCTATTCAAGTCAGATTCTGACCGCCTCATTGTGCTCGTCAAATTAAATAAGCAGCGCTGGTGACAGCCTAAAAAGGTGAGGACCAAATCCCAGAGCCGGCTGTCGACAAGTACGCCTGTCAGTGTTGCCCTTCTAAACGCAGGACAGCCTAGATTAACAGTCCCCTGGACAAAGACAAGGCAATCCAGCAGGAGGGAGAAAGAGATGCACCACTTACTCTTTGAGTGTCTCGAAGCCTTGCTCTTTGTACTGCAGCTCCTGCTTCATACAGGCCAGGTCCCGCTTCAGCTTGTTCACCTAAGACGAAGCAGACAGAAACTTTCAGGTTTAGAAGCTGAACCGCCAGCCCCGAATCTTTAAAAATCTGTCACAAATATAGACTTTAATTTACAATTAAGGGCTCAATAATTACTAGGAACAGCTGAGTTCTGTATGTTACTCAAACAGGAGTAAACAGATTTCAGGGAGCGTATTTGGCATGCACACACACACACACACACACACAAGACAGCTCAGAACACTCCGTTTTCGATGTTTCCAATAGTTTTTTCTACTTTGGATCTGTATGATGCCATAGAGAGGGGATATCCCTAGTAAGATCACCTCAGGCACTTTCTGAGGGTCAGATGATGAGAAGAAAGTTGTCTTAAAATGTAGGGGAAAGACAGCTTGGTTTATAGAAAAGATGAAATGAAGCCCCTTGTAAGAATAATAAGGATGATTTTGAACTGTAACTTTTGCAAAGCTACTCTAGTAAATTCTAAGCATAAAAATACGGAGCTGGAAATTAGCAGCAGGTCCCCTTTAAGATAAGTCGTCACACATAATATATTTAGGCAGCAGCCAGTAGGGAATTCACACACATCATATGATGAAAGAATGAGTTTGGTATGTGGTTGTGCAGCTTTGCACTAATTAAACTGCTGAACATGTGGGGGGTGTGGCTGGAGTTTGACTCAGGTGACCCTCCGGCGCATATTTGATTCACAGCCAGCAGGTGCGCAAGTAAAGGTCTTTGTATTTTTCCCTTTCAAGATGAACAGCAGCAGGGTTTTCACCAGTGTTGTATAAGCTTATGATCACACCCCCCCATTTTTTAGACAAAAGATACAACCGTTTAAGGTTTCTAATTTGTCCTAGTAGCCAACTGTTGTCATTAGTTGCTATTACATTTACAGTAGCAACCACTTCTCCATACTGTGCTGGGCCTATGCATTGGGTAGGTTGGTATTTTTAAGAGCAACAACTGTTAAGTTTGCTAATATTATTAGTTTACTGTTCCTGTTAAGTGTTAAATATGATTCAGTATATGGACTTTACTGTGGCCATGGCTCCACAGCCACACCAGCCACAGGGGCCCACAAGCCAGTGTAGTCCTAGTGCCGGTCCCAAGCCCGGGTAAATGGTGAGGGTTGCATCAGAAAGGGCATCCGGCGTAAAAACTTTGCCAAATCAAATATGCGGATTCAAAACACGACTTCCATACCGGATCGGTCGCGGCCCGGGTTAACAACGACTGCCTCCGGTGCCGTTAGCCAACAGGGTGCCGGTGGAAACTATGCTACTGTTGGCCGAAGACCAAGGAGGGCGAGAGGGGGAAAGCGTGTTAGGAGGCAGAGAGAGACAAGGAAAGGTAGGAGGGTGAAGGTGA
>VUQH01083766.1:0-32277 GCA_015106775.1 Etroplus canarensis
ATGAGTCCTGCTGCTTTCATCCTACAGGTTGTGAAGTCTAAATATATCTGTATTCACATCACAGGGCCGTCTACCTAGTAGCTCTATTATTATACAGTAATTGGCAATGAGAGCAGTGTGAACGCAGAGAGCAACGTGCACTCCCTGCAGCTTGGCTTCACTGCTTAATTGAAGAATCTGCAAACGGGATCATTTTTGTGTGTGAATGCATTGTCGCACCCTATCTGCTTGCTCATATGATCAGCTGTAGACATGGGGACTGCGACAGTTTTGGCAGCATGCGTGCTTGTGTGAGAAAGTGTGTCTATGTGTATGCTTCTGCCCCTGAGTGATGAGTAAATATAGTAACCGCACTGCAAGCTTACGCACGTTTGTATATTTGGATGACCATCTGGTTCTGAGTGCGCACATGTGTGTGAGGGGGCATTTGTGTGAAGACGCAGTGAATCAGATGATGCAGTATGTTAGTCCTGGCAGAGATGATGTGTGTTTTAGCAAGGTGTAAGGTGTGTGCACTTTTGATATTTATGTATTCATGTTGAGTCAGTCGTACTGTGCAGAAGCTGATACCGCCTCTGAGGAACGGCCATCGCACACACACACACTCTAAACAGCTCAAAGACATGGGTGGACCACAAGTTGTCCTATCACTAACTCCCAGTAAAGTGTTAAGATGCAGCCGGTGAAGGGAGTTGGGCTGAGTTGGGGTAAGCAGGATAAATCGGTGTCAGAATTGCATTCTTTTCATCTTCACAAAGCAAGATCGGATGAGATAGCAGGAAGTACAGTGATGTGTAGAGGAGTGGTTTTATCTGATCAACAGACAAACCTAATGATCAGTCAAACCAAAAAAGAGCAGCAGCTTTACAGTGTCTGTGTGGTAATGTCCTTAGTCATGTGTAATGAAAGCAGATTTTATAAATAAGACTGTCATCTCACAGCCACAAGCTCACACAAATAGACCCAAGTGATAAAACTTCAAAAGCTGAGGCATTTGCTTTGTTCCAAACAAAGATCAAAGATAGCTATTTGTTGTAATTTTAGCCCTCATATTTTATGTAACTTGTTTTTTCTCTCTCTCTCTTTCTCTCCCTTATCTTTTTATAGCGCTGAACACGGCCAGTTCAGAAAGAGTTTTAATGACTTTTCGTTATCATTAAATCACTGCCTCGCTGTGTTTGGTGAGCATTGTGTGCATTGTACATTTAAAAATATTCTGGGTGGCCCTGCAGGAGAATTTGTTCCACTGTAATCAAATGTTGAAACATTTCACAGATGTATATAAACACAGCGGTTACCCTTGGTAAGGGGGACAGTACATATATGGGAGACAGAAGCTACTCTGAGTAAAAAGCTCATGTTGGCGTACTTGGAGTTTGGCAAACCAAAAGTCCAAGCACTATGTCTGGCAAACACCAGGCACTGCTCACCACCTGACTACTTTTAGCCATGTACTGTAGTTAGGCATGGTGGTGGTGGCATCATGGCTTCTTGGTATGGACGGAGACACTTGTTGGAACAGACAAAACTATAATACAGAGAGGTCCTTAAACAAAACTTGATTACCTTTAAGCACCAGTGTGACTAAACTTTACAGACAGTGCTAGAGTGGCTTTAGGGTGATGGAGTACACCACTAGCCAAGAGACCTTACTATCCAGTAAGAGGAAGCTTGACAGGCTTAGCGCAGAAGAATGAGATTAACAGCCCAAATCCAAATTTCCAAAACTTATATATACTTTCCCCAAAAGTATAATATTTAAACGTCAAAAAACTCATGTAAATTAGATATTTATGATTTTTAACCAAAATAGTGCAAAAAAAGTCTGAATACTGAAGTTTATATATTATATATATACTAGAGTATCACAGTGGTGCAGTGGTCAGCACTGTCACCTTACAGCAAGGGTTCAAATCCATCAGCCACCTAGCTTGGGCATGTCTGTGTGGAGTTTGTTCTCTCTGGTTACTCTGCTTCCTCTGACAGTACAAAGACATGTAAAGGGGTTAGTTTATTTGGCAATTCTAAATTGACCATAGGTGTGGATGGTTGTCTGTCTCTGTGTGTTAGCACTGCAATGGACTGGCAGCGTGTCCAGGGTGTACTCTGCCTTTTGCCATATGACAGCTGGGATAGGCTCCAGCGCCCCCCGCGACCCTAAATTGGATAAGCAGAAGACAGTTGATGGATGATGTACATACTGTTAATAATGTCAATAGGGTTTTTCTCATCTCAGTAAAATTTCCATCAAAAAGCATTTGATAAAAACTAGGGATGCAGGATATGGATGCCATGGTATTTGTATCCATCTTTACAGTTTATATTACTTATTAATATCCCCTTAGACGAGTGGGAGTAGGACTGTAATACACTGATACAGTTAAAACCAAATTTTAAAGAATTCAAGGATACACCAATTTGGATCCTGAAAATTAATAGCCAACGCAGAGTTGCCAAAAACTGCAGTTCCTCAAATGACCACCTGAGGCTGGCTCAAAAAATGAGTCAGTCCCCACAGGCTTCCATATCAAAATGCTTGGCTTTACAGCAGAAATAAATATGTTTACGATTTCATACAAAAACAAATTTTAATCTATAGTTAATCTCTTTCATATCTGTTATACATGTTTTTAACTTTTTAAATGTTTGTCTTGTACTTTAGACTTCACCTGAGCTAATTTGAGTTACTAAACTGGAACTTCTGAGCCTGTTTGGGGTGTTGCATTTATCTGACAAATAATATGCCTCATCCAAGAAGTCTTGATAAAAACCCAACTTCTTTATTTGCATTTTTATTAGTTTGAAGAGTTTAGCAGGTATCTGACCATGGACGCAGCTTTTTAACAGTATTAGCTGATAACACTCGATCCAAATGGCCTCTTGTGGCCCTGTAAAACCAAGAAGATGAAATTTCAAAATGTGAGTCCACAAACCAACGAGTTACATCACTCTGCAGTCAACTTGTCCATCTTTTTTTTTATAGTCTGAGTTACACTAACACCCTGAAACCAACACAACCAACAACTCTGACTAAACACGATTTCCATATTTTTCAGGTAAGAAAAGGTCATTAGCTGACTTTTTTAATAATTCAGGGATCCTGCTGAAAGGTGAAACACTTTCCTTCTTTGGATATATGCTCATGCTGTTAAAAATCAACATGCAGAGATGTAAAATGTTCCATGATGAATAATTCATCACATCACTTTTAGCAACATGCAGTGATGCAGATGAGCACAGGGACTGCTTTTCATGTGGGATTGTTCAAGAATTGATTTTCTAACAACATGCAGTGGTTCCTGGCAGGCGGTTCTTAATCACTGAGTGTAAAATGCAATCACAAGTGTGCAAATGCAGCAGGAGGAACAAAGCTGGTTCTGCTTTCAGCTGCATTTCGTAAAAAGTGGAGCAAACAGTAAGATCACTCTTATGGATTCACAACTGCTGTTGGCAAGATTGTTTTTACTGCACTCTCAAGTATAAGGAAACTAATGACTGCCCAGAAGGCTAGAAAATGTATCAGTCTAAAGAAGTTATGAACCTGTAAGCACTTATGATAAGCAACAGTAAATTCTTCGGGGGTTTTTTCAACCACAGTAACTTTTTTACAGCAGGGTATCACAGTTAATGTGGCAGAGCTTTAAAAAGAAAAGAATACCTCATCAGTAAAGAGAAGACTAAATTACGGTTCTAGGTGGCTATTTCTGCAGAGGGGCTCTTCTGTGTTTGTGTGCAAGGTAATGTCCAGGTTAAACTAACCCTCCAGTATCATTCTAACACTGACCTGCTCTGTTCCCCAGTCAGGTGCTAACACTAAACCTATAAGCCTTGCTGAGTCACCCTGACAGAGACAGCTTCCCTCTGAGGCCCTGCAAGGTGAATTCTGTCTAACCTCTGACCCCTTCACCTGCTCTAATCCTTCTCTCTTTACACCCCCCTCCCATCACTTTTGAGATGCTTTTATAAACTGATGTCCCCCTGTATACACAAGGTAGGTGTTAAGCTTGAGACTGCAGATGTAGATGAAGGTTTTTCTTCTATCATACACTGATGTCTTACAGTAGGAGCTTAATTGATTTATCAGTCATCACTTAAATACCATATCCAAGGCAGAACAAGCAGCTGGGGTACAGAAAATGAGGGCAAAAGTAGATATGAGTTGTAAGCGAAAAGATATGAGAACACAAGCAGCGTAATTATGCGCAGTTACTTTCTTTGTCTCCCCCAGCTATAACTCCACCTTTTTTAATAATCCCTGTGGAGGGTGGTTGTAGTTCTTCATCCATGAAAGGCTGTGAACAGCTAAAGAGCAGCTCCTTCCTGCTCTGTGGGCTCATTTCCAGGATCTTTGCATGTCTGGTAGCACAGGCATAGTAGATCATCTTGAACACTAATGCACACTTGTGAGGTATTTTCATTATTAAACTATCTTTGACACTGCAATTCCAGATGCTGCACATAATTTATCAGCAGCTGTGTATGAGTTCCAAGACGTGGCAGGAATGACATGACTCTTCCTCCCATCGGTGATTCATAATCTCCCGACGGAACATGTGAGGTCATTTTAATAACGGTTGTGTGGCGGCACTGTGAAGGCACTGACATTACAGCCAGCAGCATCTCAGGGGTCATTACAAATGAATGGAAGGAAGTGTGAAAGCAGAGACAGAGAGGAATGGAGTGAATACATGTTGGTGGTCTCGCTTGGCTCTTCGTAAGAGTGTCTTTTTAACAGTCTCGCAGGGGATTCTACCGCAAGCGACATGATATCACAGCCTCTTACTTTTTTTTTCCTGCCATACAGCCCACATTTGTGAGCTAAGTCTAATTATGTACAAACAAAATCATCCGTAGCCTCCATGGGGGTTGTGAGTGCTCCACAGGGATTTGCTAAATAAAAGCCTGATGATCTAAAGGTCATGTGACGACAGAGCTCTAACTTGCCACCACACACAGACACACCGAGCCACATGGAAACACAGGTCACTAATAAATTGTAATTTTGGCTTAATGTACAGTGCTGAAGATGCATACACACACTACAGCTCTGAGCAAACAGACCTTTGTCAAGAATAAGGTGGAGGGCTTCAGTAGAAATGTATGGTATTGATAATCACCCGCTGATAAGTCTACATGTGTACAGGCATGCCTAGGTAAAATGAAATCTTCCAACCTTTTCTCGTTTAGCTTAGTTAAGTAATTTCATGGCTTCAGTATGTTTCAAACAAAGGGCTCATCAGATCGTGTAACAGCATCTGACAACTTTGGATCAGTTGTATCAGTTATTATTGCAATAAAGTCCAATACAGTAAATTCTTCAGACTTTTTAAGTATAAACTGTGAAAGCTGAACGAGCTACCCTTCATGAAGTTTAACAGACTGGGTCTAAAGAGGCATGCAAAAGACTTATTACCCTGTCTTCAATCCTTCAGAACCAATATAAATACCATTGCCTTTGATGAGGAGCTGTATGGATCATACAGTCCTTTATTGGTCCCAAAATACACAAAAGACCACAGTTTTTTGGAAAAGTGGGAGAAATCATACTATTTTGGAGACATTTAGGTGTTCACTTTCAGTTGTGAAGGTACCTGTGAACACAGGCTTCTTCAGTATGGCACTATCCATTTTTTCTAGGTTTAATGTTGCTAAACTGAAGAATTTCTTCAAGTCAAGAGGTAAATTCCTTTAGATGAAATTAAGTCCAATGCATCTCTTTATGTCTTCACTCTATAAATACACCACAGAGCAGACTATCTGTGAGGCAGAGAAAAAAAGCAGTGTCACTTAAGAGGCTCAAAAAGAGACCTGAAAAAAACAGCCAGAAGATCTTTCTGATCCTGACTGCTTGAGAGTGAGTATGTAAGTATATAATAAAAAGACATGGAACAAAAAATGTATGATCTGTGTTCTTGTTCATTTTGTGAAGACAAAAAAGACTGAAAGACAAGCACTATCATCATTGAATTAATAGTATCATGGGGCAACTTATTACCGCCACCAAGAAGGGTATGTTTTTGGTTTAGTTGGGTTATTTTGTTTGTTAGCAGGATTATGCAAAAAGTTAGGGAAGGACTGGCATGAGTATTTTACCAGTGGCAGGACTTGGCCCAACTTAGAAGCGATTAACTTTTGGAGTTTGTCCAGATCCGGATCCAGATCTATCAACTTTGGCCCACTCTTCTTTACAAAATTGCTTAAGTTAACTGAGCTTTTTATGCACAACTGTCTTGAGGTTTCACCACAGCATTTCAATCAGGCTGAGGTCTGGACTTTGACTGGGCTATCGTGACACCTTGATTCTTTTTCAGCTGTAGTGTTGAAAATTTGTCGCTTTGCTTGGGATCTTTTTCCTGTTGCGTGACCAATTTCAGCCACGCTTTAGCTGTCAGACAGATGGCCTTGCATTTTATTGTAGAAAATTTTGGAATACAGAGGAGTTCATGGTCAACTCAGTGACTGCAAGGTGCCCAGATCCTGTGGCTGCAAAAGAAGACCAATCATCACCCCTCCTTCACCGCGCTTGACAGTTGGTATGGGGCGTTTCTGCAGATATGCTGTGTTTGGTTTGCAGGGCTGTGCATTATGGCTGCACATCTCCACTTTGGTCTCAGCTGTCCAAAGGACATTGTGCCAGAAGTCTTGTGGTTTGTTCATATGCAACTTTGTAAAGCTAAGCCACACTGCCATGTTCTTTTTAGCTCCATTTGGGAAGACTGTGGCATTGTATTGACACACACCTGAATGTTCCAGACCAGCAAACTCCCAAACTTTAGCTCTTTTCTTCTACGTGACTGTATGCCTTCTCAGGCTGCTCATGTTTAGAAGTGTTTTTCACCTCCACAATGTCTTTTTTCCAATAACAGGTTGGGAAAAAGTTCACATCAAAGACCTTCTACAAGGAAGGTTTGTCATTTTTGCTTTTTTAAAGCATTATCTAAATCAACTTTAAGTATTGATCTGGAAATAAAAACTGCACGTATAGAATCACCAGTCAAGTCTGATTTTTTTCTTTAAAGGGGTTAGCTGGCTTTTCCCAAAATAAATTTAAAAAAATTTTTGTCCTCTAGAAGCTATACTTTTATTCAGAATTCAGGGTTCTTTGAGGTTAATGCCTCTTGTAATATATTTAGTCATACTTATTTGGAGGGACAATGAACCAGTTAAAGTCCACATCTCGTAAATACCGACAGTGATTGTGAGAGGTCACTTGAATTTAATTTCATTGTCCTCGGGGTGTTTAACCACTGGCTCACTGAGGAAGCCATTGTAAGAATAAATATTTGGCCAGCTAATTAATATCAAGGTTTATTTTAATAGGCAAAAAGTCAATGAGGTACTTACAGGTTTAATCACTCACTTAACATTTCAGTTAGTAAAACCCATGAGTCCATTTGTATTGTAAATGGACAGGCCTAAAGACTGTTTCATTAAGCACCCTGTCTTCGATAAAGCTCCACTTCCAGTTCCATTATTGGAGATCAATATTTGGTTGTGGGAGGCTGGACTTGCAGGTTTAGCAGTTCCATACCGACCAATGGCAGCTCACAACTGAGACTTTAGCCAATGGAAGGAGGACCACAGAGACAGCATGAGTTATGTGTTGACAGTAGTTAGATGCTTTATCACCGTTTGTCTTCAGAGGCTGTGTGTACCAACAGGCAGTGCCACAGTCCATCAGAGGGTCCCCGAGAAGTCAATTTACACCTGGCCCACTGCTCGTAATGGGAGGAATAAATCACTGCAAGCAGGTGAATACGCAAGAACACACACACACACATACACAGACAGGCAGGACTGAAGCAAGCGCATGTGATATACTCACAAAGTACAGCAGAGCTCACGTTTTACACACACCCTGAAGTGTTTCTGCACATGCACACACATACATACACACATACACAAACCCTGAATGCAGAAGGGACTCTCTAGAGCCGTGTGTAATTTTACACGAATGAGTGTTATATTACCGCTAATGTGTGTGTGACTCATGTATGACAAATCGACTCAGGCACACGGGCTGTTGTCATGGTGGGCTCATGAGAGCGCACTCTGGCATCGCCTTAGGGATAGCAACCTGTCCGGTGCTTCCTTTTGCAGGACAGCACCTTCGATGACCAGTGAGATGAGGGAAAGTCACAGTGGAAGGACAAATGGGTTTAGGACCGAGGGAGTATTAGTGTGCTTTTATAAAAATTCATGTCAGCAGTGACGGCCCAGATTAGAGGGTTTGGAGCTGTAGAAGAGCCAGATACAGCAAAGGCACATTACAGTGAGAACGTACAGAAACTAAAGCTAAAAATGGTTGACAGGCTCCTTTCATAGTTCAAGTAACAGCACAAACTGATAAAGACTGTAAGAGAATAACAAAATGTAATGAATAAATAAATACCATAAATGATATAATCCCCTTATTTATCCATTTTTAATAGGAAAAGCTGCTAGATTTTCCTCCGGTATGACTGTAATAAACAGGAACACGATTGAGATTTCCAGTGAACAGACTGTGTAGCTCATGATGAGCTAACAAACATCCAACTCATTTATAATGGAAACCACAAAAAAACATTCGTAGAGTCGTTGTGTAAGACTGTGGGAAAGGCAAAGCATGTCTGCAATCAACTGGTCAATCAACATGTCATATATTTCAGTTAACAGCTGTGGAACTAAGAGTGAACGCCAAAATACTTACAATCACACTTCTGCAAAAAATATAGACTGAACCCCACACTGAAAGCACTGGGTTACATCTGACCTCCCAGGTGTAAACTTCTTCCCTTTATTCACATTGGTGCCATATAATCCACAAGTCAGTCTACTCCTAGTGCCAGTCCCAAGCCCAGATAAATGGAGAAGGTTGCATTAGTAAGGGCATTTGGTGTAAAATCTATGCCAACTCAAATATCATCGTCGATAATGAGATTTCCATACCAGGTTGGCCAAGGTCTGGGTTAACAACGACCACCACTTTTGCTGTTGACCAGCATGGTGCCAGTGGAAACTATTCTACTGTTGACAAAGGACACACAGAGGATGATAGGGTGAGATGGAGGCAGATGATCTGCTGTGGTGACCCGAAAAGGTAGAAGCCGAAAGAAGAAGACGGAGCTTCATATTTGTGTTATATAGGGTTCCAGCTGTACTTGCAGCTCAGCGAAACAGTCATTGCCCACCTGTGCTGAGGTAAAAGTCTACTATTTTCAATGCTGATAGTTGTCTTTTGTGCTGTTTGCACATTTGATCATAAATCAAAGCTTTGGACAGATGACATGGAAGGTTTCAGAATCAGAATACTTTATTAATCCCAGGGGGAAACTGTAATGACGGCTTACTAAAGTTTTTTTTCAATCATGCAATAGCTGTCACGACTGAAAACAACAAATTTTGACCTCATTGTGGCACTCAAGCAAAAGTCAAAGAATGAGCAAATTCAGCAGGAGTCATCATCTGTCTGCCCATCCAGTTATTTCATGCTTACACAAAGTGGTCACTAACACCTTATTTCAGAATTTATGAATTCACCATTGTTTAGACATTTGTTGATATTCGTCTGCTAATATAATCACAGCAGACTTTAACCGACTCCTGACTGGTGCTCAATCCAGTGCCATCAACGATAGGCATTTTGTCAAACTTGCTGGGGTTTCCCACATTAGTATGTGTTATTTGACATAAGCGCCACTATCTAATGACCATGATAATGTTACAAAGGATTTGTGCTTCTGTGTCTAATCGATGCCAGAGGCACGTCGTAACTGTGAACCCTTCTGAAATCCTTCGCTGTAATATACACTGTAATCTTTGCCGTAACCTGACACGCACGTCACTAGAAATTTAACTCTTCATGACGTTGATGCAGCCGGTGGCACACCAGCACAAATGCTGGCAACGGCATGACGAAGTACGTGGTAATGGTGACTGCCAACTGGGAGACCCCAGTTCATGTCCAGAGTGGTTTTAGTTAGTTTTAGGGTTCAGCACTGAAGCTACACAGTTGGGGTTAGGGGAAGATCTTGATTGGGCTCATTCATAATATTAACTATGTGTTGAAAAGCAGGGCAGTAGTACTGACATTGTCTGACATTGATGTTAAACCGTTACACTAAGGAATCTTTTCGATGCGTCCATATGTGGCGTGTTGGGAGTGAGACCAGATTTACTACAGCGAGGTGAAGTAATCCTTGGGCAAACCTCCCAATAGCTCCCTCACACTCGAAGAGGTATTGATGGTATATTCATGATCTCTGAAGTTCATGGAGACATAAAAACTTTTTTCTTTATTTAAAAATATACCAGTTCAGTTTTCTCAGAAAGATGCTTTATGCATTTTGTTGCTTGCAGACATTTGGAAACATTTCAGATCCTGTAATTGGAAGGCTTGCTGTAAATATTGCTGCAAGTGTTTCTGGCGAGAGGCTAACTTCAGTCATAAATGCCTGCTGTAACCAGAAAAGGGTTTTAATTGGCTCCTCTCCTCTCCTGAACATTTCAGCTGTCTGTACAATAGATATAATCTGCGCAAAGATGATCTGAGCCTCTGGGTGTCCTGGGCGTCCCGCTTGCCCTGCTTAGGTCATGACATGCAGCACCATCTCGTGACGAGACTCCTCTTGGCTTCCTACCAACGCCCTGCAGACTGAGGCCATGTGTCTGCTCGCTTGTCTGTGAATAAGCGCTTCCCGCTGCCTTCGCCTTCGCTCAGTCTTTTTACTCTTTCTCCGTCATCTGATTTGTGTCTCCCACATCTCGCACTCCGATTGTCGGCTCCGCTCGCCTCCCTTCTACTTTCCAATCAAGCGCCCTCGCTCTGTTTTTTTTTTCTTTTCCTCGACTGCCTCCATGGAAGTCGCTCTCCTTTTGTGAGTTTCTCCTTAGCTACCCTCTCTTTCTGTCTCTTTTCTTACTCGCTCTTCGCTGAGACCCTGCAGCCACTATGAGTAGCTCAGTTGATGAGAAACCGTGTGCTCCCAGGGTCTCATGAATGAGTGAAAGCAAATGCTGACAAACCATTTATCACAACACCAAAGGAAACGACTCTTAACTGCTCTCGGACTCTCAAAATCAGGTTTCAGACCTCCACAAAAAAAACCTTCTCACTCAGTGCTTTATTAGCAGAAGACTACTCATCCTCTTTCAAAAAAATGTGAGAAAAAAAGCTTGTGCATCATTTACTTTATAAAATGTCTGACATTCATTCACTCAATAATTCAGGAGTACCGCTAGCCAGAGTGAATCAGTAGCTGGAGGGAATTGGTTTAAACTGCAAATTCAGATAGTTTCTGATGAACTTGTGTTGAACTTGAGGTTCCAAACACATCCTAAGGAAGCCTTCAAACTCAGGAATATGTTTCTCTTAGACGTTAAAAAAGATGCCTAATACTGTTTACAGAGCTGGCGTGCCTCTGTGGCTAAAATGCTCATGAATAATTGCTCATTCTGCAGCCACTGAGAAGGAGTTACTCAAACTAAGATACAAGACCTCATGTTGGAGAATGCATAAATCATAACTTGCTGTAATCTGCTGTGACTCGTGGTTTGAAGTAGGGGGGGGTTGTAAAAATGATGACCTCATACTTAACCGAGAAAGGCAAGAGGCGAAGGGAGCTGTGGTAAATTGTGAACTGAGTCACGCTTGTGGCGCGTGCTGGCTTCTGAAGCCCACTTGACATTAGAGGAGAGGGAAAAGAGGGGGGCTATCAAGGGAAAACTGTGAATGAATGAACTGTAGATTCTTCAGCTAATATGCCCTCACACTACTCTGAATCCTCTGATGTCCAAAGCCTCTGCGAGGACTAATAGTGTCCCTCATGGCTGCCTAACCCTCCCATCATGTCATTCAGAGAGATTAAAGAAGCTAAAGCCCCCCTCACCCTGCAGTCAGCCACACTGGACCAGGAATCCCCGAATGGCCGCACAGGAGGATTCATAATCAGCATGTACACACTTATTACACATTAGGAACATGCATAGACGAGGACACGTAGAGAATTTCAATTGAGAGGTCACGTTTACACCTTCAACAGCTCACCTTCCAATCATAGTAGAGTGCTGCTGCACAGCAGCCTCCAGGAGGCGCTCTAGGATGGTCCATTCTCCCATGGTTATACTTATGAGGCATCCACTGGGCACAGGAAATCAGGACTGACCCCACTTCAAGTGGGTTTTCCAGACAGCTGGGGTTCAAGTCCTTTTCTCTGAGTGTTCAAGTCCACTTGTTGGGTTGAGATGAGGTAGGGAGTGGCTTCAGGTGGCTGGTTTGGTGTAAAAGAGGCGTCAGGAACTCTGAAGAAGCTCAGTGACACCTCACTGTAAACTCCCTGCCTTCTGTTAAAGGTGCTGTCCGCACACTTCCTCACAGCACTAACTGCACCTCTGAGCTGGTTGCCGCCGCGCGCGATTCTCTTTCCACGCGCTTCCTCACGTGAGTGTGCCTTCCTTCCTCCCTCCTCTGGGCACCCCTGACTCTGTTTACCTCCTAAACAGCTGCTCTGTCATATGTTCCCCCACCGACACTCACACGCACCTGCTCTGACAGAGACACAAGCTCTCATCTACTTCTACTGAGTTTCGTGGAGCAGCTGTAGTTTGTGCAAACAGACATCCATCACTCGCACACTAACACTCCGCCCTCGCACACTTGTTCTTTGACAGCATCTTGTGGTAACTCTGGCCGGGCTCAGGTCCGTGCACTCATGCGAGCCTGAGCACCCGGGCATCTCTGCACGTTCGCCTCTCCTCCATCCTCTTTCTCTGGCCACTCTTCCGGCTGTTTTTCAAAGGATCCCTTCTCCTCCTTCTCTCCGTTGCTCCTTCCTTCTCTCCTGCTTTGGTTCAGGCAGAGCAGGACTGTAGCATCACACTCTTCCTCCCCCTTCCCTCTGCTAGAAACAGTGCAGGAGTCACTGGATTATCCAGTCCTCCCTGCCTTTCTCTCTCGCTCTTTCTCTCTTTTTGTTTCTCTCAGCGTGCTTTACGAGAGGCAGCTCTCCTTTCCTTTCTTCCCTTCATCTTATTTTTTCCTTCCCACTTGGTATCTCTCTGATTGTCCCTCCACCTGCCTCCGTCTCTCTCCCTCTCTCTCTCTCTGAGCCAGTAGGCAGCCAGACCGAGCGTGTGTCTAGAGGATTAGAGAGAGGAATCATCTCTCTGCTCCTCCCCCCTCTGGCTCCCTCTCACTCACTCTCCATCGCCGTGTTTATCCCCCTCCTCCTCACCCCTCTCTGCCTCCTCCTCTTCCTCCATCTCCCCATTACACCACACAAGCAGTTTTGCATTCTTCCATCACACATGATGATTTTCTCTCTCATATATGTTCTTGTCGCCCTTTGCAGTCGTGTGTCCGTGTTCCGATACCTACTGTAAACCACAGACACAGACAGAGACATGAGAGGCAGTGTCACGCCGAGGCTATGCAAGGATACTGAGCCAACACAGGGGAAGTGTGTGACAGAGCGAGAACGCAGTGGAAGCAGTGTGTGTGTGTGTGTGTGTGTGTGTGTGTGTGTGTGTGTGTGTGTGTGTGTGTGTGTGTGTGTGATGCTCTCTCTCGTCCAAACACACCATCAGTAATCATGCGAGAAAGTCATGCATGAACAAACATCTAGGTGTTTGAATTATCAGCTTTTCTTCCTGCTGCTTTTTAAGTTCATCCATTAAATGTATTGTCAAAAATGCCCCTGAGAGAGGATGGAGCACGGAACCATCTGAGTATTGAGTATGTTTCATGATCTAAAATGGTAAATGTTGAGGTCTAATTCAGAGATTATGTAATATGTCACTAGGAAGTCTTTTAAATATTTCTTGAACAATGGGCTAGAACAAAAACACACGCGATACACACTCCCCAACCACGTTATTAGATACACCTGCCTCATACCAGGTTGGACCCTCATTTGCCTTCAGTACCGCCTTTGGTTCTTGTTGACATGACAGCATCACACGGCTCCTGCAGATTTGTCGGCTGCACATCCACGATGGGGATCTCCTGCTCCACCACATCCCAAAGGTGCTCTATTGGATCGAGATCTGGTGATTGTGGAGGCCATTTGAGTTCAAAGAAGTCATTGTAATGTTCAAAAAACTGGTTTGAGATGATTTACGCTCTCTGACATGGTGTGTTATCCTGCTGAAAGCAGCCATCTGGAGATGGCTACTACCAATCGGATGGTTTAGTGAAGTCCTCGGATCGGTCCCGCCGGGGTCAGCTACAGCCCTGGTGGAGCACCGAGAAGACGATCAAACTTGACTATCTAAAAGAAGTAAAAGTCGAAACAAAGTTTCTGTAGATGAACCTTCGGAAGGATCATCCCTTCATGACCACAGTAGCTACACTGCCATGGTCAGCAACAATACTCAGATAAGCTGTGATGTTTAAACAATGCTCAGTTGCTTCTAATTCTGACCCTACCACCCGAATGTTGCAGCAGAAATCGAGGCAACATTTTTCCAATATTCTGCTGTCCAATTTTGGTGAGCCCATGGGAATTGTAGCCTCAGTTTCCTGTTCTTAGCAGACAGACGGGGGAACCCGGTGAGGTCTTCTGTTGCTGTAGCTCATCTGCTTCAAGGTTCAGCATGTTGTGTGTTCAGAGGGGCTCTTCTGCATACCGTATTTGACACAACTGGTTTGAGTTACTGTTCCCTTCTTATCAACTCAAAGCATTTTGGAAATTCTCCTCCCACCTTTGGCATCAGCAGGTCATTTTTACCCAGAGAAGTGCCTCTCCCTGGATAGTTTCTCTTTTTCAGACCATCTTCTGTAAGCCCTACAGACAGTTGTGTGGGGAAAATCCCAGTAGATGAGCAGTTTCTGGGATACTCAAAACAGTCCCTCTGGTACCAACAACCACACCATGTTCAAAGTCACTTAAATCACCTTTCTTCCCCTTTCTGATGCTCCGTTTGAACTTCAGCAGGTCATCTAGACCATGTCTACAGATAGATAGACATTTGCATGAATGAGAAGTTGAACAGGTGTACCTGATGCGTTAAAATATTAAAGGTGAATTATTTCTAAATCAATTACCTTCAGCGCTATAGAAGATTGTTTTGATTTTATGTGTTAATAATTTAGGACATTCTTGCTTGTATCACTGTGTAGTTTCAGGCACAGTACTGGCAGCTGTTTTCAGCTGAGAAGCCCTAAAAAATTAACACTGCCGGCCTAGCCACAAGGGGCAACTTCCAGACCTGAAAAAATGAAGCCAGTGTGGAAGTGGCAAAAACTGCAGTTTCTCTAGTGGCCACTTTGAGGCAAGTTCTGAAAGGCACTGTTATGTACTCTTACCTTAAAGTGTCCATATTTACAACCTGGTTTAAACACAGTTCTGGCCTCTGTAGATAGTTTCCACCTTCATAAAAGTTCTGAGTGGGCTATCATCCATCTGGATAATTGAGTAAGGGGCACAAACACATTGACTGACAGACTTACTGACATAACCAGTTATACCTTCTGCTAGGCCTCATCCACTTCTTCAAGTCATTTAACTGGACGCCTCCAATATGTGTGTGCATGTGCTGTTGGAGTCTTTTGGAGCATTTCTACTGGACTATCTGACTAATATTACAGCTTGCAGTGTGGTTTGTGCTTGAGTTTTGGTGGGTAAAATTCTATGATTTTATTAGTCTGTTATTTAAGGCTTGTTAGCAGCTCCTAATGATTAAATTCATGTGTTTCATTCAGTCCCATTGCCACAGGTGTATAAAATCAAGCATCTAGCCATGTAGTCTTTTACAAACATTTCAGAAAGAATGGGTCATTCTAAAGAGCTCAGTGAATTTGTGTGGTGTATCCTAATACAGTACCCCACCACTGCTGCAACAAGGGAGTTTGTGAAATTTCTTCCCTCCTAGATATTCCACCATCAACTATAAGTGGGATTATAGCAAAGTGGAAGCACTTAGGAACCACAGCAACTCAGCCACTAAGTGGCAGACCATATACAGTAAGATAGCAGGGCCACTGAGTACCAAGGTGCATGAAAGTTACCAACACTCTGCTGACTTAGTAACTGCAGAGTTCCAAACCTTCTCTGGCATTAACATCAGCACAAAAACTGTCCACCAGGAGCTTTGCAGCACTGGTTTTCATGGCTGAGCAGCTGCATCAGCTACATCACCAGGCACAATGCCAAGTGTCAGATGGAGTGCTGTGCGACATGCCACCACTTTACTCTGGAGCAGTGGAAACGCGTTCTGTGAAGAATCATGCTTCTATATCTGCTAGTCTGATGGACGAGTCTGGGTTGGGTGAACTCCAGATCATTACCTGCCTGGGCCCTTTAGTTCCAATGAAGAAAAATCTTCCTACTTCATCTTACCAAAACTTTTTAGACAATTCTATGCTTCAGACTTTGTTGGAACAGTTTGGGCTCCAGCGCTCAAAGCAAGGTCCGTAAAGGCATGGTTGGATGAATTTTGTGTGGCAGAACTTGACTGACCCACACAGAACCCTGACCTCAATTCCATCTACCACCTTTGGGATGATCTAGAACGGACGTTGCAAGCCAGGCCATTTCATCCAATATCATTGCCTAAACCTCACAAATTCTCTTCTGGATGAATGGCCAAAAAATTCCCACAGCCCAATACCTTTGTCCATACAGTTTATCTGTGTCTTTTTGTTGTACCTGTACAACACAGTAGCTAGCGATAGCTGATAAAAAAGTACCCCAGCCTGTCATCCATATCAGATAACTTATGCCTTCAAAAAACTAACACAGTCGTGGGAAAAACACTAATATTAAAGCTTTAAAATGTGAAGTCAAAAACCAATGGGTGACATCACATCCATCTTTAATACGCTATGCCTCCCACCAAACAACACACACAGTCAAAAACTAGTCCACTGTGGAGTCCAGAAATAAAGCTAAAAATTTTCATCTTTAAAATATTGCTCATGATGATGGATGAGCTTAATAAGCAAATTTATACTAACAATGGTAGTGGTTTACACATTCGCCTTACAAGCGAAAGGACCCTTTGTTTGGGGACACAAGATCCCCTACCATGGAAGGTTGCGTCAGGAAGGGCATCCGGTGTAAAACTTCTGCCAAATTACCAAAGTGGATTAATCTTCTGTGGTGACCCCTTGGGGAGAATACAAGGGAGCAGCTGAAAGTACATACTAACAGGTTCACTGTAGCATCTAGGATAATGTAAATCTAAAATATTACAGATTTTAATGATTCATCAACCATAAACTTAATGGCAGTGTCCGAATTGCCCCTTATTTGGGGTCATTCTGGGATGTTTATGGCCTCTTTTATCCTGCATCACAGAGCTCACTGTCCACGTGCCTCTGCGTGATGTGTGTATGTGTGTTTGGGGGGGATGAGGTGAGACGGGAAGGAGGACACTAGGACGCCCTAAGAAAAAATAATGCCTGTCACTTTGCAGCAAACAAGCTTGGGATCGCTTGACAGTGTTCACTCATACACATATAAATGCTGTGACATCTCGATCCAGTGCAGCTGAGTGTTTTAGAGGCTCCCACTGTCACTCGCTGGCTCCGCAGACCGGAGTAGTAATCTATTCTGAAGGAGGCAATGAGTGACTGCACACACACGTAATCCCTCTTACCCCTCATGCCAACACAATCTGGCAGCACCATGTCTCACACGTGAAGAGAGGAGGGCGGGGGGGCGACTGCAAACAACTTGGCTGCAATATGTCTCCTGCATGAGTGCAGAAGAAAACACTACTATCCTTGTATGGTGATGTGCGCTCTGTTGTTTGACTATAACAATTTAAGTTTGAAAGATACAGTGTATTGCTAAATTAAAGGGACAATAGCATGAAGTGTCTTAAGTCGAGTGTTAGGTGATTCCACTATTCAATTCAGTTCATTTTTATTTATATAGTGCCAATTCACAACAAAAGCCGCCTCAAGGCATTTTGCACTGTAAGGTAAAGATCGTACAGTATTAGAGACCCCAACAATCAGATGATGCAGTATGAGCAAACGCTTGGCGACTGTGGGAAGGAAGACTCCCTTTTAACAGGAAGAGACCTCTGGCAGAACCAGGCTCAGGGAGGGGCAGCCATCTGCCTTGACCGGTTGGGGGGGTGTTGGGCAAAGAGAGACACAGACTATGGGAGAGAGAAGACAACATTTAATGACATGCAGCAGCAGCAAATAAACACATGGGGAGTGAAAAAAGGTGGGTGGAGAAGAAATACCCAACACATCATAAGAAGCCCCCCAGCAGCCTAAACCTATTGCAGCATAACTAAGCCCTTACTATAAGCTTTATCAAGATCACTAGAGGAATGAATACCATTTTTCTAAAAAAAAAACTAGCATTGGATAATTTGGGGTTTTGATGATGGTGATGATCTGGTGACTGTGAAGGCTGTAGCATATGATTCACATCATTTTCACACATACCAAACCATTCGGGGACCATCCTGGAAGAGACCACTTTCATCAAAGGATAACAGCAATCACTCAGATTGGCGGACACCCTTCCCTCTAAGGCAGGGGTCTCAAACTCACGGCCCCACCCCCTACTTTGGGTCTGCAATTTGATGTCAAAAATATCATGTAATGTGGCCCTCCAATTATATAATGAAATTTGGCCACACTGAATTAAAACACACACAAGGTGGGAAGCACGGTGGGAGTTTGAGACCCTGCTCTAAGTAGTAAAGTGGACCCAAACCGGGTCACTGTACTATAGAGGCCAAGGGTTAAGGTTTTTCCTTTAATTTGTCGCACATTAATACTCTGGCTAGGATGGTTTGGACTGAAGTATCACAACTACACTGCTCAAAATAACACTTGATCATCGCAGTATAAGTCAAAGTCAGTTCAACTTCAGGGTTACTATTCTGTCCGGTTAGGAAGCATAAACCACTGAGTCCATTTTACCTGCTTTGGTGCATATGAGAGTGAACACAAGTGCACTGAAGAGGCAAAAACAGGACAACCCCCAAAAAGGGAATGGTGGCCACAGACCATTTTGCTCTCCTTATCCCTCCTGACTGATTTTTCTATAGTTTTGTCTTTACATGTTACTGATGAGATGGCAAATAGTGTCCAGGGGGATCTCCTCCCAGACTTGGATCAGGGCATCTCTGGTCTGGCTTTTTGGTGGTGTTGGATGAATTGATGCATAACATCCCAGAGGTTCTCATTTGGATTCAGGGAACGAGAAGACCAGACAATGGCATGAGTGCCTTCACACTCAGATCATATAAAAGGCTGGCCATTGTCCTGCACCAAGTGGAATCCAGGGCCCACTGCACCAGTCTTGAAAATGGGTCTGAGGATTTTGTGGAGGTCTGTGTGACCCTCCAAGGTAACGTAGTGTTAGCCGTGTTGTCCCCAAATTCTTTTACGTCCATCACGTGTACTCAGTGTGAACTTGCTCTCATCTGTGACGAAAACGGGTGCCAGTGACAGACCTGCCCGTTCTGGTGTTCTCTGGCAAATGCCAGCTGAGCTGCTCGGTGATGGGCTGTGAGCAAAGGTCTCATTAAAGGATGCCCTCATGGAGTCCATTTCTGACAGTCTTGTCAGAACCAGACTTCATGAGTAGCCCGCTGGAGGTCATTTTGTAGGGCTCTGGCAGAGGAGCAGTAAACCATTTCTGCTGCTGGGTTGGTGCCCTTCTACGGTCCTGTCTAGCTTGTCTTCGTGTAACGGCCTGTCTTCTGCACGGTGCAGACATACACAGAAAACCTTCCAACGTTATGTAAGGCAACCTGAATGGGCTGCAGGTACCGTCTCACGCTACCAGTAGTGACAAGGATACTATCAAAAAGCAAAACCATGGACAAATAATTTAAGCGGGATAAAGAGAGCAATGGTTTGTGCTTCCTACCTGGACAGACTGATATCCCTGCAGTTTAACAGACTGTTAAGACTGCAATGTTCGAGTGTCACCTTAATGTTTTTGAGCAGTGTATTTTAAAGCATGACATCTCACACAAACATTTATGCCACTCAGAGAGTAAATCCTACTACATCTCTTCTTGTTCACCAGTAAAAACAAAATTGGTATTAGGTTTTCAAACCAACATGAAAAATGATTTACTTCTAGCGTCACAGTAAAAATGTTGCTGTTCAAGCTCTTTAGGGACAGGCTGTGGCTTTATGAGTCAACAGATCAGTCCATCAGCAGGTAATTGGCATAAAACCCTTAGTAAGCCCTGAAATGAAACCAAGTCCAGGGTCAAGTACACACTTTGTCTTGAGGGGGGAGGGGTTGATCACCTGACTGGCAACTGTGTGTGCTGGGAGCCCTTTTGTGGACTCTGAAGGTAAAGATTACAATTTCACACTGATTAACAGATAAGAAGCTTTGGAGCAGCTCCAGGGACCATGGGACACGGTGTGTGTGTGCGCGCACGTCCTTGTTCACGCCAGCGGGACACTGAAGGCAATTATGGTTTTAAGCCAGCGGGATGGAATCAATTATCACATGCCAACTTCCTCAAGCCCATCTGTTTGAGATTTTCTTTTAAACCTAAGATTAAAAAATATACATCATTACGCTACTTCTATTAAACTCAGTTTAATCAACTAATGTAACTAAGGATTTTAAAATATATATCCATATTTTTTTTCTGTTGTACATTCTCTTAACCTTTTCTTTAAATGTTGCATTTTGTTAAATTAATGTAACAAACAATTCTGAACAATTCTTCATATTGCACTTTATTCTATGCCTTTAAGTGCATTTAACTATCACACACATTCGCACGCTGACGGATGCACCGGGAGCAATGTGGGGTTCGGTGTCTTGCCCATGGACACTTTGGCATGTAGACTGAAGCACCTGGGGTTTGAGCCACTAACCTTCTGGTTAGAGGGCGACCTGCTCTACCTGCTGAGCCACTGCCGCCCCACACAGCAGATACATAAAGTGTAAGCAGATGTAGGTAAAGCCGAATGAAGGTTTTGGCCGCTTTAATTTTTCTTTTGAGCAACCTACGTGACGTGTGTGTGTGTGTGTCTGTGTGTGTGTGTGTGAGAGAGATACATAAAATGTAAACCTAAGTTTTCAGTTACATGTTTAGAATGCTCTCCTAAGGGTTAGGCGTTTTAAGATGTAGTAATCTTAGGAAACAAACAGCTAACGTAAACCTGAACAATAACCCTGCTGTGGTAATGGTGGCAGTTGATGTGTCTGCTACCCCCATCGTTAACCCGAGCTGTGAGTGAGTGAGTGAGCTCATGTATAAGCAGAGTAGTGACACACGGGCAGTCTGTCAGCAGTACACTATAAACCCTTTGTTAAGATCCTGATAGGGCTGATATAACTATTATGTGTATTATATAATATGTATTTAAGTAAAAGAAATGAGAAAAATAGATACAGAAATAATCAACACTCATATCCCACACTCTTGGTCAGAGTTTATGCCATCGCCGTAGGTGACATAATTAGTTAGCAGTTGCCAATGTCTAAAAGGGCTGAACAGGCCCTCAGCAGTCATTATATTGTATATACACAGTTCCATTCTGTTGCACTTGTGGTTTTAAATATTGCGTTTGCTCCTTTGGTCTGCGGTCGGTATCAGGTGATCGCCTTAAAAGCCCTCTTCTCCACATACTTCAGCTTGTGTCTTCTCTTGAACCTAAGTGAGGAGGGAGGGCAGAAACATTATACTCAGTAGACACCTTATGAATTTTTACATCACTGTGGGCCTTTGATGAGATGTTATGTAATAGTGATGCTGAGGTTCTTACTTGGCTCGTTCTCTGGGTTCAATGAGGTTCCTCTTCTGCAGACTCTTGAAGCGGTCCTTGAGCACGCTGCCCTCTGGCTGCACGGTTGCAACATTACATGAGGAGAGAAAAGCAAATGCCATGTGAGACTAATGTCACGCTGCTCTCACTGGATACACACTTTCCGCCCAAGTCATAAAAGCCTATTCCCCATCACAAAGACTGATTTAAGTATTATTCAAAGACATAATTGGGGGAGATAAGAGAGAAGAACTGGGAATTTTCCACCAGCAATTACATCAAATGAAACTGTAATGATGTCTTTGGGGAAAGTGTGTCGGCAGAGCATTAGAGAATAGGATAAAGCTTTAAATGATACAGAGTGCTGAAGATAATACAGCAGCCAAATGAACCAAAACTCATTACAGATAAACTGTGTCCTCACTGGCAGAGGTCAAAGTGCTACTCAAGTACCTTGAGTTGTCGCAGGGAGCCGGCTAGCTCGTCGCTCAACTGAACCTCCATGTCCTGAGGCTCGAACCTGCGAGTAAGTTTGAAAAACAAAGATTAACAATGCAGACTGAAAGAGCTATATACAGCCAAACTGACGCCTGCAAAATTAAAAAAAAAAAAATAATGTATGATTAGGTGCAGAAAACTGAACTGGAGGTGAGGAGTTGAAAAAAAAAAAAAAAGTGTGTACGACTGACAAGCAGGAAGGATTTAAAAAGAGTTAAAATCATAGAGGTGATAGGATCTGACGTTTCTGGACTTTTTTCCCCCACATTACAAGGCTAAAAGACTAGAAGGAAATAGCTTATTTTGAAAAGATTACTTATTTCTAACCTCACTTGATACCCAACATGTACACAGCAGAACTTTAGGCCCCTAATCTTAAATACTGACCTCCATCCAGTTGCACTGATTTAAATTAATAGCAGAATCATTCGATGTGTGTTAGAATAAACGCTGCCCTGTCATCTCCTGCCATTACCAACACAAGAAGCACCTAGATATGAGCTCTTTTTCCAGCTATATTTACCAGGGCTGTCAAAATTAACAAATTAATCCAGATAAATTACTTAGCATGATCAGTGCACAGTGATTTAAAAGCCCACAATTCCACTCACTGACGCGGCGCCATCTGGCGGCAGAATCGACTCAATCAAGATGGATCATACTGGCCCTAGCGAAGGGAAGTTCGAGTACAAAAACGGAACGATCGACCAACATAAAGTAGTTTGCACGCTCTGCAAGGAGGAGTTTTCATTTCGCCAAAGCACTTCCAGCTTAAAGTATCACATCAATGCAAAGCGTATATTCACAGTCACAGGTAAAATTGCACATAAGGAGCGGTCATCTCTACTCTGATAACGTAAAGAAAGCAGTCTGTCTCAGCAGCTGGCTAATATGAGGGCCACATTAATATCGAAATTTGTTTGATTAAAAAAAGAAAAAAGTGGTTGGTAAATATGGTGTGGTTGGTATTTTTTATTTTGCAATCTGGACACCGTATCTGTTCTTTAGTTTAAATAAAACACATAGTAAGTGTATATATATCACCTTTTGGCATGAGTCTTTTTGCCCCCACAAAATGAAACAATTAACAGGTATTAATTGTGACCTAAATTAATCCACAGCAGCCCTGTGATTAATCTGATTAAAAAATTTTAATAGTTTGACAGCCCCAATATTTACCCTTCAAACCAATTCTGCTGATGTTTTCAGTGTTTAGTTTGCTGATGACACAGTGACTACTGGAATATGCAGCAATCACTGCTGTGTCTGTCTGTTTGTATCTAAATGACAGTTGTCACAGAAACAAAGAATTTCTGGAAATAATAATACACCTGACAAACTACAAGTTAAGAAATTAATTTAATCACAACGTTGACTCATTTTGAACCTCTGACCCTATGAAATCGTTGGAGTACCCAAGTATGCGTTTGTAAGAGTGTTAGGGTTGTACTTGAGTCTGCCGAGGCGTCTGGGCTGAGCCTTCTGGGCCTCCTCCTTGGCCTTGCGTCGCTTCTGTCTGATCTTGGTCTTCTCTTCCTGCTGTTTGATGGAGGCTTTTATGGAGCGAAGCTGGAAGAGTTGCTGCTGATGCTCAGTCTGTCGCTTCTCTGACAACCGCTGTTGCTCCTGGATTGGGGTTCGAAAGAATCAGCAGCTAATGTTACAGTCCTTTCAGACTTCAGAAGAGTTTACCCACAGATTTCAGGACAACTTTTTAACAAGGGCTGGAATTTTAAAACACTGAAATTATTGGTTTGAGCCTGTTTGCTTACATCAATTTGAACTGTTGGGCTTTCAAGCAAACATTTAAAAAGTGAGTGTAACCACAATATGGTAGCTTATTGAGAGAACACGCTTAAAGCCACTAAAGTCAATAGTATGTGTGTGTTCAGCTAGACATCATTGTATTCTGCTCTCAAGCCCAGAAAGAAAGGATTTTTCCTTTGAAATTAAATAACAGAAAGGACCAGTCACAGCTTCCCAGAGCCCAAAGTAGGTTCCAAAGTAATTTTTTGGTCCAGCCAACAGCCAAAAACATCTAAGGCAGGGGGGGTCAAAGTCATGGTGGGCCACAAACAGCCCATTTTAATCCGAAATGGGCCAGATCAGTAAAATTACTGTGTAATAACCAGGCCCGTATGAAATCTGGGCCTGCAGAATTTTACAAATGTTCTGCAGTGTTTGAAGGGTGCCTCTGTAGTGTTGTGGTTTACAAAATTATCTTACAAGGTGGGGGCACAAGCCCCTCTCACTATGGATGGTTGCATCAGGAAGGGCAAAAAAAAGCCTCTGCCAAATAACCAATGCAGATTAATCCACTGTGGTGGATACAAGGGAGCAGCAGAAGGTACATTTTTCCTATTACGTGTCCCCAATACGCCATGCCAACAAACCAGCATGCAGAGGGACCAACTTTAGTAATGGTGTAGGTACCTTTATTTTTTCTGCCTTCTCTTTCTTTCTCTGCCTTTCAGTCTTCTTCTCAGCTACTGCGATGGCTCCCACCGCCACTTCGTCCTCATCCTCCTTAGGAACCTCTTCTTCTGCGTCACTCTCCTCTTCTACCAAACCTTCCACCTGCTCCCGGAGGATCGTCTCCTGCAAACGCAGTGAAAATAAAGAAGATATATTCATCAGCAGCACAGAGAATAAAGCAACAGATGAAGGGCGAGCTGGAATAATCAGCTGTACCTCTGTAGCTCTGTCTTCTTTGTTGTAAGCCAGCTTTCTCTCTATTTTGTCTTCTTCCTTCTTCTTTTTGACCTCCACCTCGTGGGCCTCCTGAAGCAGTGCCTGGGTTCAGGACAGAGGGAGATGAACATCAGTCACTGTGACTGCAGTTAGCCTCTTCAACTTCAGCATCTGTGGCTGCTGAACCGTGACCACGTTTTAGAGGTCTTGTTTGCACAAGACGAAAATTTTGCAAGTCAAGGTTAGCGTTTATTTTTGCACCATTTTTGCATTCAATTAAGAGCTCAATAAACCATAAGCTTTAATCTTTTTCTCTAACTACACTTGATATGTAGCAGCAGTAACTACATCTGAAGCTATGGGTTTTTGTAATTACCTGGTGGGAAAAGAAGTCTGGGTTGTAGGATCCTCCGGGAGCGATCACCTCAACAGCAGGGAGCACAGACGGCTTTTCATTCAGCTTCTCTGGACGCTGACGTATCAAAAAAAAAATAAACACGTTTGTTTAACCCCAAAGTAAACACACACCAAGTGTCTCACACTGTATATAGTGTGATTCAAATTAATTAAAGCATTCCCACTATGACTTTTGGCTCTTTACCTATGAGTAGACTGTTACGTTATTTATATATGATATTATTTATATGACATTATTGTGATTTTGAACATTTTGCAATATGCTTAGTATTGCAACAAAATACCACCTTTGTTCAACAGCAAATGATACCCCCCCCCAAAGGTAAACTTTATCTAATAAGACAACGTTCTCAGTCTGCTCCTCTCACTTAAGTTGTTTTTATTGCTGCAAAATGAGACTGCCAGACAGACATAGCAATACACTTTAATAAGAACCTGTCATAAAAAAAAAATTTTAAATTGTATTACAGTCTCATCCAACTTAATTGCATGCACATGTGTGGTATACTGTACCACTCCATGTATTTTGAACAGTGCAGCTTGTACAACAAAAATTCTGCAGCCCCTTCAGCAACTGAATAATTTGAAAATATACATAGATTACACAGGTGGGCTGAAACAACAATTGCTTTTATTATTCTAGTACTGAAATATTTCATTTATAACTGCAATTTATATTTGCAGTTCTTTTAGTAGGATATTGATATTTGGTATGTCTACATCGATAAATTATTGCCACACAAAATATGGCGTAATGATACTGTATTGATTTTTCCCCCACTGCTATGCCAAGCTGCCTGAAACGCCTCTCTGGAGTCAAGGGTTTCCTTCTGTCCTATATAGACATCACTATGCCCACCAGGCAGCTCAAACGAAGAATGAGGGTCTTCCTCAGCTATGATCCTGATGTGGCCAGCTACGTCCAATTATGTGTTGTTTCTTTAACTGAGCGGCTTTTAGTCTCTCAAACTGTAAAATGTCTCAGCTATGAACAAAGCACAAAACATGTTCTGTGACTGGATGAAAGAGAAAATAGCGTGTTCGTGCACATCTATGGAACTGGACACCCTGTAAATTACTTGTCTTCTAATGGGAACATTCACACAAAGATAAAATAAACCTTATTGGCAAGATTCCCAGTCTTCTGAGAGGGGACTCTCTGTACATCTCATGAGAAAAATGTTTTAAAGCATGCAAACCTTTTCTAGTAGACCCCAAAAATATAATTATAAGCCTGTGTATGAACATAAAAGCAGTGCCATTAGTCTTAGTCAGCTGTAATTCTCACCTTAACAAGCTTCTTGCCAGTCTGTTGAAGATACCAGGGATCACCTGAATCTTTGGCTATAATTGAAAGAATGAAAAAAGGTTTTATGTATATCATAATTCTGGCACATGTCAAAACACTACATTTTCAAAACTAGCCGCAAAATTTACAAACCAGATCCCTGCAGCAGTCTTTCAAGTTGACACTATAGCTGTGAGAAAACAGACTAGGGCCATGTTCACACTGCAGGTCTTAATGCTCAATTCCACTTTTTTATTTATTTTACTGAGATCCAATTATTTTTCATAGTTGTTCACATTATAATTTAAATACAACCGCCATCAGACTCCAGTGTGAACAGTCTACAGCCCTGAAGAAGACATGACGTCACATGCAACGTGCTGTGTTTATCGACGTATATATGGATGACATGCCAGCATACGAGTAAAACCTCACTTTCTTTCCACTGAGTAGCTCCATCAACGCTGTCTGCTATGCTTGTTTTGTGCATTGTTTACATTGGATTTTGCTGTGTCTCGCCTCCTCTGGCGCAGAATCATGACGTCTGTCTCACTTCAGTGACGTAAAAGTCAAATGAAATGTGACATGACTGTTCAGGTTGCTTTGAAAAACATCGAGAGGATTTCCACTTTAGGACCACATATGAAAGTGGCCTGAATATGATTAGAATAAGTCAGATTTGTGCTGTTCAAGCTCTGAGGAACAGTTCAAGCCGAGAAGTTTGGAGATAAAGTCAGAGAGGCAAGGCTGAGATGATTTGGACATATTCAGAGGAGGGATAGTGCATATACGGGACAAAAGGATGTTGAAGATGGAGCTGTCAGGCAAGAGAAGAGGAAGACCAGAGAGAAAATTCATGAATGTAGTGAAGGAGCACGTGCAGAGGGTTGGTGTGAGGGAACAGGATGCAAGGGATAGGGTGAGATGGAGGCAGATGATCCGCTGTGGCGACCCCTAATGGGAGCAGCTGAAAGAAGAAGACCACCGTCATAACAAAAATCACATATGGGCAAAAGAATTTCAGATTTGGGCCACGTTTGCCTGGAGAGTGAATGTAGCCTAATGGTACAAAAAGAAACAGCTAGAGGAACATGTTGCAACTAATTAAGTTAACTGGGAACAGGTCAGTAATGTCATTGGGTATAAAAAAAGCACCTTAGAGAAGCAGAGTCTCTCAGAAGTTAAGATGGGCAGAGGTTCAGCAAACTGAGTAAGTGCAACTACAAATTGTGGAGCAAATTCAGAATAATGTTCTTCAACACAAAAATGTAAAGTCTTTGAATATTCCATCACCTACAGTACATATCCTCATCAAAATATTACAAGAATCTGGAGATCTCTCTGTGCACAAGGGACACAGCCGAAAACCAATATTGGATGTTGGTGATCTTCAGGCTCTCAGGCAGCACTGCATTGCAAAAAGGGATGAATCTGTCATGGAAGTTACTGCATGGACTCAGGAACACTTCCAAAAACCACTGTATGTAAACACAGTACACTGTGCCAAATGCAGGTTAAAGCTCTAGGATATATTCCAGAAACACCGCCGTCTTCTCTGGGCCAAAGTTAATTTAAAATGAACTGAGGCAAGGTGGAATCAAAATTTTAAAGTCTTTTTGAAAATCAGTCGTCTAGACTAAAAAGGACCATCCAGCCTGTTATCAGCACTCAGTTCAAAAGCCTGCATCTTTGATGGTATGGGGCTGCATTAGTGCCTGTGGTACTGGTAACTTGCACATCTGGAACGAAACCATCAGTGCTGAAAGGTATATACAGGTTTTAGAGCAACATATGCTCCCCTCCAGACAATGTCTTTTTCAGGGAAGGCCTTGCATATTTCAGGAAGGCAATGCTAAACCACATACTGCAGCTATTACAACCGCATGGCTTCATAGTAGAAGAGTCTGAAAGTCGGACTGGCCTGCCTACAGTCCAGACCTTTCATCACAAAACGCAAAATATGACAAAGATGATCCCGGACTGTTGAGCAACTGGAATCATATTAAACAAGAATGGGACAACATTCCTTTCCCAAAGGTCCAGCAGCTGGTCTCCTCAGTTTTCAGATGTTTATGGACTGTTGTTAAAAGAGGGGATGCTACACAGTGGTAAACATGGCCTGTCACCACGTTTTTGAGATATGTTGCTTAGCATTTGTCACGAAAGACGAAAATGTCTCACTTGCAACATTTCATATACTTGTTCTTTTGCAAGTAAAAACTGGTTCAGGAGATTTGCAAATCACTGCATTGTGCTTTTATTTATATTTTACACAGCACCTCAACCTTTTTGGGGTTTTAAATTTCAAGTTAATGTTTTCTTACAGGTGATCCTTCACATATCAACTACCAAGGTGTACCACGATGCAAATATTCATGGTTGGGTATTTTGCTTTTGAACTCAAATCAACAAGCTGCTGTTGCTCCAGCACTTTCAGGGATATCCCTGCTAGGAACCTGCAGCCTATAGAAAACACCCTGTTTGCTGTCAAAACGTTTCAGGTAAAACTCAGATACAGCAAACGTAATGATGCAGGCACAAATGGAGGACTGACAGTAAATGTCTGGATCACCGGCTGTACTACAGTGAGGAATCAATGTGTACAGGTACGACTGTAGCGCTGTTATCTGCATTCTGAGCTGGAATTTTTTAATTCAGCACACACTCAATGTAAACTCTTGTAGACGTGTATCCTTATGTTCCAGATGACCGTTCACACAACAATCATCTGAAAGTCTTCACATTCACTTCACTCACCCTCTTGTCCCCAGATGTCATAATATTCTCTGTTGGGGTTGTTGTTGGCCTCGGTCTCTGCTTTCTTGGCCGTCCTGTCGACAGGCCGCCTGTTCAGCAGCCGTTTCTGGCTTCGTGGGACCACACCTCTGGCTGCCAGTTGCTCGACCCTTTGGGCAGTGCGACGAAGTTTCTTGGCATTTGGATTCTGATAGGCCAGCACACTGGGGGGATGCAAAAGAGATGATTATTTGATTACGTGAGGAAGGAGGATGCAAAACACATGATGGATTACTATGATGGTGCGTTTTGACATCCTCAGATCCCAGGACACTGTTCACATAACAGTCTCCTGAGCTCCTGTGTGTTGTCTTCACATTCCCGTGAAGGAAATACTGGGAGCGCAAGGATGAGATCATCACAGGATACACAGTCTTTACACTGACAAGTATTAGATTTTTATAGTTTGCAAATCATTAGCTTTGACTTATACACTAAAAACACACAAACACTAAATTAACAAAGCCAGACAGAGCTCTTATTTAGATCAATGCATTTGTCAAAACAATGACTTTTGCTAAAACTTTGAGAGAAAACACTTCATCGCATGACTGTGGCAAAGGAAAAAAATTAAAGAGTGGAAGACAAAATAGCTCTGCACATGTTTAGTAAACTGGACATAAAAATTCTAGCTGACACACTAAATGTTGTCGAATCTGTTCCCAGCATCATATAAATAACTAGAAACTTCAGAGTTTGCCACTAATTCCTTGAACCGAACAAACAGACAAGCAAATTGACACATATGTCCCACTTAAGAATTAAGATTATGCAGTTTTAGCTGACTACACCCTTACAGTTAATTCAACCATAAAAGAGATTCATGGGCAAAGAGCCAGAGTGAATACTGACTCTTTAGGCGGTGGGATGAGGGAGTCGTGCTTGAGGATCAGGTCTATCCTCAGAGGACGCGATGTTTTCCCTTTTCTCTTCTTCCCCTCGACCGGTTCTTCAGCTTCACAGAAGAAACATAATTCTGATTAATCAGCACATACAAAAAGTAAACATAAAAGGTAATAGGATATAAACTCCTCTAGGTGGCAGGAAATCACATATATATTTACCCTTCTGTTCAGCTTTCTTTGGCTGTCCAACATCCAAAAAGAACAAACTGTCATCTGGTTTCTCAGACAGCAGACCCCTGAAATGCATAAGACGACATTTTGTCATAATTACCAACCTATTTCCAACATATCAATATCAGCTAATCTGTTGGTTAATTGTTGAAGCACATGAGTTACTTTTTAACAGTGGGAGAAGCAAAGCACATCACGGGTTGAGAAACAAAGTGTATATGTTCATATTATTTGTTTTCTCAGTAAACACAAAATAGTATCACTGTATATAAACAGTAAAGACCCAGAACAACAGGCCATTCAGGTCCTGTATTACTGTGATGGGAGTTTGGTTTGCATTACTGGCAATAATTTGCACTCAATCCTGGTGGCTGCTAGAGGCATAAATCTTAAGTGTCACCAAGGGGTGGAGGGTTTCTGGTTTGGTGGCCTCAGGATCACCTCTCTGCTTTTTGCAGATGATGTGTTCTGTTTGGGGGGCTTCATCTGGTGGTGACCTCCAGCTCGCACTGGGAATGTGAAAATTAGCACCTTCAAGAAGTCTGAGGCTATGGTTCTCATCTGGAAAAGGGTGGCATGCCAATTCCAGGTTGGGATATGTTGCTGCCTCAAGTGGATATTAAGTATCTCTGGGTCTTGTGAGGGAAGAGTGGACCCGGAGACTGACAGGTGGATTGTTAGCAGCAATGCAGACACCTGTTGTGGTCAGAATGTGACCTATAACCTGTATAATTCAACTGAAAAAGAAACAAATCTGCTGGGGGAAAAATATGAAAACTAAAAGATGTACAAAAAGCTGGTGAAGTGTGTACACCCTAAAACTAATGCTTTCTTAAAGCACCTTTTGCTTTGACTACCGCATTCAGTCTTTTCAGGTAGGGGTCAATCAGCATGGCACATCTTGGCTTGGCAATATTTTCCCACTATTCCTTGCAAAACCGCTCCAAATCTGTCAGATTATGAGGGCATCTCTTGTTCTCTTGTGCACAGCCCTCTTCAGGTCACCCCACAGATTTTCAGTTGGATGTAGGTCTTGGCTCTGGCTGGGCCATTCCAAATATTACATTTTCTTCTGGTAACGACTTTCTCTTGTTGATTTGGATGTATACTTGGGGTAATTGCTGTGTTGAAAGGCAAAATTCCTCTTCAGCTTTCTAGCAAACATCTGAAGGTTTTGGACCAAAATTGACTGGTATTTGGAACAGTTCGTAGGTCCTTCCACTTTGACTAAAGCCAGAGTTCCCGCTGAAGAAAAACAAGCCCAAAGCATGATGTTGCCACCACCGTGCTTCACCGTGGGTACGGTGTTCTTCTGGTGATGTACAGTGTTGTTTTTGCACCAAACATGCCTTTTGGAATTGTGGAACCTTGGCTTCAGCAGACCATAACACATTTTTAGTAAAATTCAGCCTAGATGTTTTTCTTTGTAAGAAAAGGCTTTCATCCTGTGACCCTACTCCATAGTCCAGACACATGGAGAATACAGGAGATTGATGTCACAAGTACTACACAACCAGTGCTTGCCAGAAATTCCCGCAGCTCCTTCAGTGATGCTCACTCCTGAGCCACGGTCACCTTGCCCACAAGAATGTGACTGCAGATACAAGTGGGGGAAATAAGCTTCCACCACAGCGTGTCTGGGCTCTTCCTCAGAGTAGAGCTGCTACTGGACACATAACAAGTGCACTTTTCACAATATCATGTACTGGAGATGATGGAAAATTCAATGTCTTTCCATTTTTACATTGAGGAACATATTTCTAAAATTGCCTCACAATTTGTAAGCACAATTTCTGAACCTCTGCCCATCTTTA
>VUQH01083767.1:0-18542 GCA_015106775.1 Etroplus canarensis
TAGCTCCTGCAACTCTACGTAGAAAATTTAAAGTAAATTGGGATAATGAGAAAATTAAGTACTTGGGAATATTCCTGACTGCGGACCTCTCGGGGCTCTTCCGGGCGAACTACGAGCCAATATCTGCAAGTATTAAAGCTGATTTGCACAGATGGAATCTGATCCCCTTCTTGAGTCTCAGTTCTCGGGTAACTGCAATTAAGATGAACATGCTTCCCAGACTGCTCTACCTTTTTAGAAACTTGCCATTAGAAGTGAGCGAATACCAATTCATTGAGTGGGATAAATGGATCTCCAGATTTATCTGGCAAGGCCGAAAGCCTAGGATTAAATATGCCACCCTCCAACTCCCCAAGGAAAAGGGAGGACTGGCTCTCCCCTGCCTCAGGAAATATTACTATGCTGCTCAAATAACCCCCATTTTATACTGGTGCAATAAAACATACATAGCTAGGTGGAGGGAGCTGGAGTCCAGCCTGTCGGACCGATTCCCCCTCCATGCTGCATTGGCGGATAAGGGTCTAATGTGTCGGTTGGAAAAGTTGGGGAACCCCTGGCTAACCCACACTCTTCAAGTTTGGCAAAAGGTAATCAACATTTGTGGGATACACAAAATGTTAAGACTTTTCAGGTGGTTTGCTTTTGACTCAGATTTTATTCCAAACAGGCATGATTCTAATTTTAAATCATGGATAACTCATGGCCTTACAACATTCCTCTCTCTTACTCATAGAAACATTGTGCTCAGCTTTGAGACCTTGCGAGATAAACATAACTTGACACAATGTGACTTTCACAGATACCTACAGCTGAGATCATATATTGTTCATGAATGCAAATTGACTGACCTTACAGATGCTGAGTCGCATTTTTTCCACATCCTGAAAAATGCTACTATCATGACTCCTACTAAATCCATTTCCAAACTATACAAAGCTCTCTCTAGCGCCAGCGATGTTAACACTTTATACATTAAAGATAAATGGGAAAGGGAATCGGGGATTGATATTTCTCTGGGGGAGTGGGAAAATGTTTGGTCCTGCCAGTGGTCTACATCCAGCTCCATGAGCTGGAGGGAACACGGCTGGAAGAATATTACTAGATACTTCATGACACCATATCAGGAGAGATATAAAGGTGGCTCATATGCCATGCTGGAGACAATGCGGCTCGACTGTTGCCAATCATTTCCACATTTTTTGGGACCGTCCCAGGTTAAGGGATTTCTGGACGGGTGTCCAGGCCTCCTTAAGCACAGTCTTTAACACTCAAATACCTCTAGATTTTAAGGTTCTATATATGGGTCTGGTCCCTTCTCTGGAACGTAGGAGCGAGATTAAATTGGTGCAACTACTCTTGGTGGCAAGTAAAAAAACAATTACGAGAAGATGGTTAAGCCCAACTCAGCCTACCCTGGATGACTGGTTTGGGATTATATTAGAGATATTTAGGATGGAAAAACTGACATATCAGTTAAGAAATCAAAAGGCCACATTCTATCAAATTTGGAATAAATGGATCCTATTCTTTACCCCCATAAGAGCTGACTTTACTTGATCTCACTGTTACCCGTTCTCTGGTAACCTACTTATCTATTTTCTGGCCATTGTTAGTTTTATTGTATTTACATTTGTGTTTTCGACAGCACCTCGGACAACCCCTCAGTTCATGTGTATAGTTCATGTTTTTAGTTCCATATAATGGGTTCTAGAGAATATGTGAATGTCCTAGAGAATATGTGAACACCGTAGAACTTTATTTAACAGGCAATTCTCTTATTTATATATTTCCTTTAGAGGATAATATGCACCTGCGTCCACTGTTTTTGTCATTTGTTTCTCCTGGACTTAACTCCAAAAATCTGGTTGGACTCCGCTTTCATGTCATTCATATATTGTTATGTTGATGGGTTTTTTTCCCCTGTCCATGTCAAATAAAGATAAAATAATTAAAAAAAAAATTGAATTTTGTTTTTATGTTTATTCTTTATTCTCCGACACTTTTAAACAACATCAGGGCTGCAGCTGAAAGAATGAAAACCGAAAACTGTCTTATACACATCTAAATATTAATTTAATGGGGTCACAATTGTAATCTATCAGATGTTCCCATCTTTTCCAGGCTTGCTGACAAAAACTCTTAAAGTGCACACAGTCACAGTTTCTAATACTCTTCTATTGTACAGTGCTTTTCCTGTTACAGATACACAGGAACATTGTGTTGCTTTCAGCTGGTATTATGTTTGTAACCTCTTCATATTTATATAAAATTACATTTTTATCCTTCCTTTGTAAAATCAGTTGCTCTGCTACCAGTATGCCTGTGCATGGCTGACTGGTCGGATGCTGCAGACCCCACCCCTTTCATGTGAATGTGCTCATAGCTTGATTAAAAAATCCTGAGTTAACTTACGAAGTTGATCACCACGTTTGTGTGATTGCTTAGCCTGCTTGCCTCTCAGAGGTAAAGTGAAGCCAGATAACGGAAAGATATCCTGGGTATGCTGAACTTGCTTCACAGTACAGGGCCCAGGACCACTTGGATGATTTCAGTGTTGCATATATCTTATTTACTCAGCTTCTGACCCAATGATGTTATGTATGAACCACACAAAAACAGCATTTTGTTTGTACACAAAAACATTGTTTTCCCGTAACAATAATAATTAAGAGAATGCTGTTACTTTCCTTTTAACAGTTTTATTACAAACTCCATTTACAGAAAAGTTGGAATATTTTCCAAAATGCAATTAAACAAAATTCTGTGATATGTTAATTTATGTAAACCTTTATTTAACTGTCATTAGAACAAAAAAGATTTTCAGTAGCTTTACCGACCAACTTCATTGTACTGTATATCTCTTTAAAATCCTAATATATGGCTCAAGCTGTGGACACTGATACATCCACGTACCATCACAGATGCTGGCTTTTGCACCTTTCGCTGATAACAATCTGAATGGCCATTTTCATCTTTGGCAAAGAGAACACAATGCCAGTTTTTTTTCTGAAATGTACTTTCAGCTGCTTCCTTGTATTCTCCCCAAGGGGTGTCACAACGGATAAATCAGCACTGGTAATTTGGCAGAGGTTTTACTCCGGGTGTCCTTCGTGATGTAACCCTCCATGGTGAGAGGGGCTTGTGTCCCCACCTGAAAATTATTAAAAAATGTGGACTCGTCTGATGACACAGTATTTTGGTCAATCTGAGATGAATTTGGGCCCAGAGAACTTGTTTCTGCATAGTTGATTTATGGCTTTGTCCTTGTACAATACAGTTTCAAATTTCATTTCTGGATGCAGCACTTGACCATATTAAGTGACAATATTTTGTCAAAGTACTTCCAAGGCCAAGTGGCTATATTTATCACAGCAGTATGACAGTTTTTTAGGCAATGTCACCTGAGGGTTTAAAGATCATGCGCATTGGCAGTAGGTTCTGACCTTGCCCTTTATTTACTGAGATATCTCTGAATTCTCTGAAACTTTTCAGACTGTAAAAGTTGAAAGACCTAAATTTTCTGCAGTCTTGTGTTGAGAAATGCCTGTTTTGAACTAACAATCCTCTCTCAAATTTGGGTACAGAGGGCATGAGACACAAGCTATTCTTGTTTGCCAAGACCGGGGCTTTGATGAATGTTCCTTTTATGCCCAATTATTATACTTTACCTGTTCCAAGTTAACCTGCTTAATGTGGAGGCTTTCAAACCACTGTTACTTGAATATTCTGTGCGCTTTTCAAGCTCATCCTAACTCTATCCCAAGTTTTGCTGAGTGTGTTGCTGCCACCAAATTGTAGATTTCTGTATATTTACAAAATACAATTAAGTTGGCCAGTGAAACTACTGAAAATTTTTTCTTTGTACTTTTGTCAGTTAAATGAAGGCTCACTTGAATTAACACAAAGACTTTTGTTTTTAATGCATTTTGGAAAATATCCAACCTTTCAGAGCCTCTGTACTCAATTATCCAATCTGTATTATAGAGCAATACTTCTTCATACTGACCCATGTCCCATTCCTGCATCTTGTGTAATGATGATTAAAAAAGTATGTATAAATTAATAAACAGGGGTAACAGAGGCCATCAGGCTCGATGCAAACTGATGTGTGTCAGCTCCATGTTGAGAACCACAGGATGGACACAGTTTCTTGGTGAAAAAAAAAGCACTTAGCAGGTTAGCCAGACTCCCTAAATTTACATGTAATAGGGTACACAGTCAAACAGAGCGAATGTAAAGGACAAAAACAAACACAGGTACTTGCAATTAGATCTAAACTTACACAGAGACATACACACACCTACACAATCCTTTCTATTTACTGTTCCCCAAACGTAATGCTTCACATGACCTCACTCAGGGCAGCTTATCTCCTTATCTTCATCACGTATTTTTTCACTGTGCTTGATACCCGCTCTCTGCTTTCTCTCTTTCTGTCCTCTCATGTCCCTCTTCACACCATTTAACAATCTCTATGCTTAGTAATAAAGTAAGAAATAAACAAAGGATCTGGAGCAGGCTGTGGCCCATCTGTTTAACATTTTTCTTTAATCACTCAGTTGTTTCTTTCCCCCTTTTGTTGTTTCCTTCTCACATTCAGAACACGTAGCAATTAACCTCAAGTATGTGAAGCCTTTGTGTGTATAAGAACAAGAAACAAAAACTGAGAAAGAAACTGGACAAATTGCAGTGACAGAGAGGTATATAGAAAGAACAAGAAATAGGCTTTAAGTTTGTGTGCTTATGACTGAGCTAAGATGGGTGAGGCTAATAAGTCAGGGCGTGGTGGCTAAAAGACAGAGTCAGGCCAACCCTGACAATACTAGAGTGCTATTACACTAAGATCTGGACACTAACATTCGTTTACACCAGCAAGCACATATAAAAATTGCTCTCTATGTTGATTTATCACTTACATTAACTGTTTTTCTTCTCTTTTGCTCTCTCCTGAGCTCAGTGTGAGCTTTTTCACTCATCTCAAAGAATTTCTGCCGAGTTCTGACTGCTTCAGATTTGAAGAGTTTCCTGAGGTTTTTGATTACTGTCAGACAGGGACAAAGCCACTGCAATGTCTGCCCCCCTCCATACACACAAATACAGAAAAAGAAACAGAGTGAGGATGCAGGAAAGGGGGGGGGGCGCCACAGGACAGAATTTGACACATTCCTGGCCAATGGCTCTGATACTCTCCCGCTTTCTTTCTCCCCTCAACCCTTCCAATTCTTCTCTCTCCCTCCTTTTTGTGGTGAGTCGAGCAATTCTTTCCAAACAAGAGCAGCCTCATCTCTGATCCAAGCTCTCTGGCTTTGATTAGCTGCTTAATGAGCCTGCCGTCGGTATGCTGTGGTCTATACGCACGCTCTTTGCAAAGGCACATACACACATGCACAAACACACACATGCATTTATGAATCCAGTTTGTGTGTCCGAATGTAGCATAGCACAGAATTATAAACAAAGCCCACATGCTCTTGTACAATCAGCCAGGCTTTGGGTTAGCTCCAGCTCCTAAACGCGCTCTCTCTTTTCTCTTATGTTTTAGTCTCTCTGTCCTTCTCAATCTGTTTCACACACATAAGCTCAGCAAACTCAAACCCAACCCTGCCCTCAATAGCCTGGCATATACTTGGAGAGCAACAAACTACATCCGCTCCAGTACCCACTGGATATCCCTTTCAGTTCCGGTGGCAAAGTTGAATGGAAGAGGTCAGAGGAAGGGCAAAACACCACTCTGACATCTCCTCCCTTTCCTCCTCCAACATGTCCACCCTTGTAAAATATCACCAAAATTTCAGCAAGCAGGTGACAAGAACAGAACTCCCTTCTCTGACTCACACACTCACTCACCAAACAGGCACATATGAAAAAACACACACCTCCAAACCACACACAAACCTTAATTCTGTGTTGAAGATAGCAAAAACATATTTGCTGGACATGAAGCCCTTTTCCACATCTCTGAGCTTTAAGTTGTCCAGTGGAAGCATGTACTTCTTTTCCTTCTCCTGAAAAAGACAGAATATAAAAAGATAAAATTTTGACAGTGGTATGCAGAATAATATACGACACCACAGCAATAATAATAGTGCTGATAGCAAAAACCACAAGAGACTAAAGCCAGTTCACTTGTGTCTGGTAGTAAATATTTTTTAGCATGCACCTAGAAAAGAGAGTGGGGCCAAGAGACATAAACTGTAATGGGAAAAGTGTCAGAATGCAAGGCAAAATGGAGATGTGGAACACTGTGCTAGGAGTGCATCTGAGTTCATCTTACATGATGTGTCTGACTGTCACACTGACTCACATTAACAACCCACAAACTAGTTAAAGAGAAACAGTGGAGGAGGGAGAGAGTAGAGGGAAAGACATGCCATAAGTCTATAGTCTGTCATCACCATGGGGACTTATGAATGACGGAGAACAGTTGGAGGAGTGGAGCAGCTAGTGTGAGGAGAACCAGACAGTATGGAGGCAGGAGGGAGAAAAGTAAGGCAAGGAGGGAGGGAATGAGAGAAATAGCATGAAAAAAAGAAGGAGAGAGGCCGGGCTCACATGTGAAAGTCATTACTCAGACTCAAGCTCTAACACAACATTTCTCCAAAAGTGAAGCCCTTCCCCCTCGTCTCTCTTCTCTAGCCTGCTTGGTCTGTCTAACCTTTGAGAAAGGGCCTTCCATTAAGGCTGGTTCTAGGTAAAGCAATGGATGTGGTAAAGAAGGAGAGAGCTAAAAGAGAAAGGTGACCATCAAGAGAGAACTTCTTTCAGAAGAGGATTTTCTAATAATCCTCGATGCTGCCAGCTTTCATATGATTCTGCATTTTAGCTTGTGCACATGCGGGATGGCATGTAACTATTATGGTAGTACATTTTGGTCATCCTTCCCTCAGTGCTCCCCTGAACCCTACGACTCTCTTCCTTTGCGCCTCTTTCCTTTTTTTCCTCTTTTTTTTTTCCAAAAGGGGCCCACTTCCTGTAACAGAGGTTGAAAAAATGACAGAACGCGATTGGCGCTCATACAGCAACATCTGGGATCGCTTTAGACAGAGAGGGAGGAGACCGAAGCGAGTATAGGGTGCTCCGATGGGGTAGAAATAGAAAGTAGAGATGAGAAAGAGAGGAAGCGGAGGGATAGAGATAGATAGAGTGAGATGAGTTTTGCAAAAGTAGACAAGAAAATGTTGAGGAACATAGAAAGCAGGAGAGAGTGGGCAAAAGAGATGGGGAGAAACTCCAGACCACTCCAAAGTTGATTCCCCATGGGTCCCATCAACCCATATATGGCTGCTAAGTTCCTCCCTAACGCTCTCTCCTTCTTTCACTCCCCTTATTTCCTTATGCCTTCTCTGAGTGAACAGGCAGATCCCTAGCTGAATGACTGAATGTGCCACGTCAAGACTGGATACTACATCGGGACACAGCCATGCGGACCAACGATTCAAGGTACACTAACATCTCTGAAGGAGGGACACCCATAGGAGTGGATGTCTGGTGTGTGTGTAGAACTTTTGCCCTACAACCCAGCATTGAGACCGGATAAGAAAGAAGAGAATAACAAGAGGAAACCTTTTGTCAACTCCTCTCCACCTCAGAAAGGACTGCTAGAAAACAATCAGAGATGGAAAAGGCAAGGCCGAACAGAAGAGAGAAAGGGTCCTGCTCCGTCATCCCAGTGTTCAGACTACCTGTTCAGGATCTTACTGGTGTACAGTAGTCTGCACATTGGTTAGACTGTGCAAGGAAGTGCATCAGCAGCCTACACTAATGACATCTACAAATACACAAGACAAGATGAAAACCTGCATGAATTCTATATAGAGGAAAATATAGTCTATTATTCTGTGATGTTTCTTGCTTGCAGATGCCTTTAAATATGCATACACTATGACCAGCTTTCATTTCAGACATTGTGATCAAGTCTATACTAAGCTGCACAGTCTCTCATCCATTTTGTGGAATTTGTCGGTGTGAATTAAGTGTCTTTGTTGATGTATAGCAAGAATAACACATGTGATGATATAATTTGTGACTGACCGTTTTTTCCCTATTTTTTAGGTCTACAAACTAAGAAAGCTACAAAGCAGCTAATCAGCTGAGCTTGTTTTTCACAAGTCACTGCAGAAAAGCTCTAAACTAACATTTTCCACAGAATGTCTCACACATTTTGAGTTTCTGCATGTGCATCTGCTTGGCAATATCATCACTATTGTGTTTAAAGATATTGTGACTGTTTTATGTATGCATGTGTGCATTTGTGGGAGCATATGTCGTACTCCCAATGGTGCTAGGGTGGTCATGAAGGATCATACATCAGAGCTGCTGTGTCTGAAGCTGGGTCTCTCCTTCCTAGAGACTAATGGATTTCAGATAGGCCTCACACACGTACGCACAGAGGAGTGCACGTAGATTAAATGTATGGGCATGAGCTGTCTGTTTTTCTTCAGCTGCCTGTTGGAACTCTGGCAGTCGAGGGGTGAAGGAATGTTTGTCTGTTCAATGTGCTGTGGAGATTAAACTCTCAATGGTTTAGCTGCACTTTATTATGAGGTCAGTGTAGGGTACAAATATAATAGAATGAAGATGAAATTCAGAGCTTAAAAGGGTGTGCATGGAAGTAATCAACACAGAGATGATGAGGGAAGGGTGGTAGGGGAGTTCGGAGGGTGAAGATGGGGAAGAGGAGTATTTCTGAGAGACTTTGGAGTAGTTGAGAGCAAAGAGGGGGAGTCAAAAGGGGAGGTCTGCAGTGTAGAAACAGCCATGTGGGATTTCTCCGGGCAGATCTTGGAAGCTGGTGTTTGGACAAAGTTTCAGATTTTCCAGCCAGGAATGTGCACAGTCCCAGGGAGACTGCCAACCACAGAAAGGGGGAGAAAGAGAAAGAGGGTGAGACAGACAGAGAGAGGGAGAGAAAAAAGGAGGAGTAAAAAGCAACAGAGGCAAAAGAAAGAAAAAATAGAGGGGGAGGGGGACAGCACTCAAAGAAAAAAACGTCTGTGGAGGTAGTGTGGGCGGGGGGTTATGAGAGCGGGAACTGTAAGGGAGAAAAAGCAGGCGTTTGGCTTGTGTATGTCTGTGTGCATGTAAAAAATAGTAGTAGAGCTGATCTCCTGTGATAACATGGGTGACTTACAATGCACTCATCCTTTCCAAACACACAAACAGCTGATAAACCTTGCAACTAGGTTATGTGGTGCAAAGATTAAACAATAGTTATTCCAACAGAGCAATTAGGATTTCATTTTTTTAATATTAGCTTTAAAATCTGCAGTGAGCCATACATGTTCCATTGTGATCAGGGGAGAACCAGTTTGTTGTTCTGATGTGGTCAACAGATAACAGATAATTACTTGCCTGCAGATGTATTATTTCTTAGCAGTGTGCAAAATCTGGAGTGAGCTGATTTTTAAATGCTTAGTAAGAGAATGACAGCAAGATGAAACCTAAAACACTGTGTGTACAATATGGATGCCTGGGGCTGTGTTTGGAACAGTGTGTTCAAGCAATCCAGTGTTTATATGAAAAGTGACCATGTGTCTGTCAGACTGAGTGTATATTTTTCTCTGCTATTTGCATGTCACTTTGTTTACATCAGAGTCTGCATGTGTACTGTATACTGTATATACAACTCCGTCCACTGTGTGCGTTTGTGTGTGCATGTGCATATGTGTGTGGGTCTCAGTTTGGCTTGGGACAGCTCCAGCTGTGTCAGAGTGAGCCGCTCCAAATGCCTAAACTCCCAGAAGAGGAAGAAAAGGGGGGGATAAGGGGGAAGACTGAAGGGAGAGCAGGACGAATGGTAAGGGGGGTGTCAGAGGACTGAATGGAGGAAATGGTGGGGTTCAATTACAGGTCCAGGGTGCAGGAGAAAAAAAACAACATACAGCTGGACAGGACAGGGGTTAAAACGTGCTTTAAGTTGTGAATGTAAAGATGTCACTGTTTAGTTTTAGTCTTCAAACTATTTTAGTGTGGTTACAAAGAAAAATAACTGTAACAGCTAACTGTAAAGGCATCTAACATACTGTTCCTGAATTCTTAATCTGTCAAACAACACAACTGAATTTCTTAATCATACTCATAGTCACAAATGGTAACTATCCATTTACAGAGTTTTTATCCAGATGTGAATGTTTACAGGTGCTTGTTTGTATTAAAAAAAAATGCTGCAATGTGTTCCCCTCCTCTGATCTCTCTCCTTGTACTCTGCCCTTGCCTCTTCTCATGACATCAGCTGTGACAGGATGAGACTGTTGTGGTGTGTCTGCCTGTCTACACTTGCTGTGCAGACCTTCTGCTCCTGTACAGCAGGCACAGACAGGCAGACAGATGGCAGCCCCACTGACATCAGAGCAGAGGGCCACTAAGACAGCTCTGCCACCTACTTTTGAGATAACATTGATAACAATATCAACAGATGAACAACTTCACTTAATTCTCTGAAATTCAAGCTGAGATATATTTTAATAAACTTGTCATTACTTAAGTGCACTTCTGTGTTTTGGATTTACTGTTTAAATAAAAATATTAAATTACAACTTGTCTTGGTAAAAGATAAAAATTCAGCTGGTTATTAAATAAATGTGAAGGCCTCACCTCATCATCCTTGAACCAGGATAGGCTCTCTGCAGAAAGGATAAACCAGTATTCCTTGGCTCCCCCTTTCATGATCCCAATGTTGTTGATGATCAGCCAGCCCTTGCGTATGACCTGCAACAGTCAAGAATAAAGTTCACAGAAGGTAAGACAAGCAGGACCAACAGAAAGGTGTTGAGAGGAAAGCTCATAGGAAAGTACAACTGATATGGAAGCATTAAAAGCAGGTCGTACAGTAAGAGTTGACAGTGCTGATGAAAACGAGTTAAAATCAGAAACAACTGACACTAGAGGAAAAAAAACATTTGTGAAATTTAGACATTGTGAGATACAAAATATTCAGCTAAAAGACATGTAAAGACACTGTAGTAACCACAGAAATAAGTGTCTGGCCATTCAAATTTGGGGAAAAAACAGAACGGAAGAGAGTGGGCAAGGTTGACAGTCAAAGGCACTGTAAAGGAAAGATGTTTTAAAGTTACAGAAAATTACACATAATACCAAGGCATAGCATAAGCATCCTGCAAATGAATGTTTTTATCTGTGTATATTTACATAAAAAGGCAGCTGTGAAAAGAATTTTTTAGATTACCACAGACTGTACAAGAAAACAGTTAGTGAAAAACAGTCAGTTGTGGATGATGAAAGATAAGATTATTAAAGTTACAAGGAGCCATTTTGGCAGAGTACGTGTTTGCTGCCAATAGTAGCATGCCAATCCACAACCCTTAAGCTTGACTGCTGCACATACAGATCTCCAGCAGAGGCAGCAATGAGTAAGAAGTCTTAAAGAGATTGGTCTCCTACTATTAGGCTTGAAGGAGGGGCCACACCCTGCAGAAAAACAGGAGATGAATCAGCAACAGTAAGATGGAGTTAATTTTTTTATTATGACAAATTTTGGGGATGACAACAATAATAGCTGGTTTAATAGTTAACTGCTATCAAAGCATCATTAAAGACTATTTAAGTACTGATGCAATGCACTGCTGTTCAACAAATAATGATATACCAATGTTCCAATTAGAAGTGAAATCTGTTTTTAATCATCACTCATTAAAAATGTGTCATAAATATGACATTGCAAATTAATCTAATAGGCAGAGACTAAAGTGTCTGATTTTTGCTGTTGCACACAAATATAGTTGTATTCTTGTCACATTTATGCATTTGAACACTGTCCTACAAAATTCTGAGCAGCAAAGAAGATTAAAAATAAAAGCCATCATATGTTATTGGCGTTAGGGTGATGGTGCTACCAAGATGGTGCCACCAGATTTTTTGATATGACTGGAATATTTAGTTGAAATTCACTTGAGAGCATTTTTTTGCAGACTTCTTTGCATTCAGTTTAAAGATCAGTCATCAAGAGCTATAACTTTGCCAAAAGTGTAATGAAGGACTAATTGACTGACTGAACTGATCAAAAGACAAACTGACCCTCTGCTACCACACTGCCAACATTTCCATAGTTTAAAATTCAGTAAAAGGCATTTTAGAGCCGCAAGCTATTGAATTCACTTGTCTGGTTAATTTTAATGAATACACTGTATTCAGAGTCTCACCTGGTTTGTTGGCATCTTTGCCGCGGTCTTCTTATTGCTGTGATTGTGCATCTGCAGGGAACTGAGAGCGAGGAAGGTCTTGTCTTATTTACTGTGGTGGCGTGTTACAGTTTCTAGGTAATCTTACAGCTCTATGCCCTGCTGTCTTTACTGAGATACAGTTCTACATTATTCATATTTTATTATAATACTCACATGTTATTTTTTGTTTTCACATTTGTAAAGAAATATACACATTTACACAGAAATATACAGAAATCTTAAAAGCAATAAGGGGACTTACTTAGTGAAGCCAATGAAGTCTTCATGTTTGGCATTTATGTAGGCTAGTTGGATGTCAATAAGCAACAAGACCTGAACAGAGCATACATATTAAAACTATATATGTTAACTACAGAGTATACGCATGTTAACAACATCATAAACATAATATTGCAGCTGAGTTATCTAAAACATTTTTTGAATGCATTGTACAAATGTTTGTGAATTACCTGGTCTCTACATTTACTCTCTTGTTCTCGAATTTCAGAGGTTACAATTCTCTCTGTCTCATCTCTCAACTTGGGAAAGGAACTGAGCTATGAAGAAAAAACAGGTCAGACATCAGATGTAAGACAGCTTTTAGACCATGAAGTGTAGAAAACATTACACATATACATGAGACAACCTTATTTATACCTTGCTGATACACTGGTACACAGTGGTGAATAGTTCTTGACTGACCATGTCAATAAATTTAATACATGGCCCTTTTAGCCTTGATATCTTTTTCTTCACAATGGCTTCAAAGGCCGTGTCAGGCGTGAACAAACCTGTCCTGTTAGGAAAAAAAATTAACGTTACTACAGAAAAAATGTAAAAATGATATAAAAGCCCTTGACACTGTGTCAGAACATTATACTGAACCTGATGCCATGGGTGTTTCTGATGGCATAGTTGATTTCCTGCCGCAGACTTCCTTCATCAGACTTCATCTTAAGACATGCACAGTACATCATAAGAAAGAGGACTTGAAGAGCATTATAGTTTATCATTACAGCTATTAATCAACATAAAAGGAGTGCCTTAGCAAACAAAGTTTTAAAAAGTCATACACAGAATCTCACACACACACACACACACACACACACACACACACACACCTTGATCAGTTCATAGGGGAAACGCTCATGGAAGATTCGATTGATCCTAGCTCCTCCTGACAGACTGATGGTGTCTACTTTGTCACCTGAGCCCTCAATCAGTTTCTCAAAGTCAAAAGCCAAGCGATGAACTAATCTGAAAGACAGAAAATACCCAGGAAAAACAAAGATAGACATAAATAGTTTAAAGGGCAGTATATGGGCACACATGCACATAGAATGACTGACTGACTGTAGCAGTGTCTTGGTCCTGCGTGCAGGGTCATCTGGATTATATTGCATGTAATCTGTAGCTTCTTTGTTTGAGGCCAGAAGCTTGTTCTGCAGATGACTACGAAAGACTGGTAGTGTGTCCCGGATGTGGTTTGTCAGTTGCTGAAAAAAAAATATTGTCAGTAACAACACGTGCGCATAACACATTATCTCTTTGTGTAAATGCAAGCTTTTTTAACCTGGTTGAGTATTTTTTGTAAATAAGGGGTCCCCATGTTTTCAGCCATGTGTTTGTAGGATGGATGTGACAGGAAGAAATTCTTCTCTGCCCACAGAGCTTCCTTAATGTCCTTTTGCCCATCAATGTCCTTCTGACTGCGGTTTACAACCCCTATGTAACCTGGGGAGAAAGAGATGAAAGGGAAATGAAAAATATGTGATCACTGTAAGGAAGAAAATGTGCACTAAGAGCCTCTGGTGTAAGACAAACTCTACTCACATTTTCCTTGGGAACTCTTCCCAGAATGATATTTGTTGACATTTATGTTGTCCAGTATAACTATAGTATACATGCAGGAAATGTGTAGGCTTGTGGAACAGGAGAGCATGTTGTATGAAGCAGGCCAAATCGCCTATTTGGTACAGTAATAGATGTAATAGCACCAGGCTTCATATCTAATACTTTAGCTCTATGCTGCTAACACAGGAATTATTTCAGAGGGCTTCCATGGATAATGCATTAGTGTTGTAGGAAAAGCATGAAGCAGCCAGCACCTGGTGCTGCTTTAGATAGTCTGTACACTGCCCAGGGAGCCGCCTGCATTGACTTATTCCAGGCCTCTCCCACTCTCTTCGTTTCTCTCACATACACAGAGTGCAAACTTTTCAAAGCCAACATCTTCATACACAGAAAAATGCATGTGCAGTGATGTCATATGTGTGCTTGGTAATAAAATATGTCAGTCCTCACCAGAGAAGCTCTATTGTTATTTGAATGCAGATAGATCACTCAAAATATTGAGCATGGACACACACAAGTAGCATACCTCTGCGTAGGGGAAGCAACTTGTTTTCTAGTATCTGCCTGGCATTTGTTCCTTTATCCATCAGGTCCAGCTTTGTGATTACACCAATTGTGCGCAGACCTAAAGAGAAGATTAAAAAATGTATATATTGCCTTACAAATGTGAGTATGTTGACTCAAATATGAATAACATATTCAGTTATTTTAATATTGTTGAACTACATCTCCATAAAGACAGCAGAGTGTAGAGCTACAGACCTTGAGGGTCTACATCCTTGGCCAATTTAAGTGCATCAGAGTTGGCCAGGTCAGTGTTGGCAGGTGTGACAGCCAAGATGAGACAGTTTTCCTTACAGATGTACTGCATTATCAAGTCTCGTATCTGGTACTCTATGTCTGCGGGCTGATCGCCTACAGGCACTTTGGTGATGCCAGGCAGGTCTACAAGCGTCAGATTCAGCACTGTACAAATACAAATAAGTGCACACAGGCATTAGCTACCATTAACTATGTCAGAGAAATAGATTAAATGTGAATGTGCAGGTCATCTAAGGCTATGTTCACACTGCAGATGAAAGTGGCCCAAATCTGATTTTTTGCCTGCATGTGACCTACATTTGATTTTTGTTACGACAGTCTGAACAGCACAAATTTGATTTTTCCAAATCGGGCTCAGGCCACTTTCATATGTAGTCCTAAACTGGATATGTATCCAATGTTTTTCAAAGTAACTTTTACATCACTTTTACATCATTGAAGTGAGACAGATGTCATAGTTCTGCGCCGGAGGAGGCAAGATGCGGCAAGATCAAATGCAAACAATGGACCAAACAAGCATGGCAGACACCGTTGATGGAGCGCGTTATTTTAAAGAAAGTGAGGTTTTACTCACATTCTGACACATGAAGCATCCATATTTACTTCTGTAAACATAGTGTGCTGCGTTTGACGTTATGTCTTCTTCTGTGCAGTGCTGGAGACTGTTCACACTGGAGTCTGATGGCAGTCGCATTTAAATTATAATATGAATGACCGCGCAAAAAATCGGATTTCAGAAAAAAATCGGCAGTGTGAACTTAGCCTATAACACACCATAATATGGACTTTGTTACCATGTGGTGAGTGGATCTGTAGGTGGATAGGAACAGGAGAGATGGCTTTATTGGATCCTGCAAGTCGGCGTGTCTCTGCCTCAATTTCTTTGCGGATCTCATCAAAATCTGTAAACTTCTTCCCTTTACAATGTAGAAATTCTGCATACTCTGCAGAGACACAAATCATTAGAAAAAAGCAGCAGTTAAACAATAATAAAATGATAATTTTCATCATAACTTTGATATGTCTTTGAAAACAGTCCATCTAGTGCACCAAAACTGTATTAAGTTTAAAGTTAGTCCACTGGGTCCATAATAATATAGCAGTAGCACACAAACACTTTTAATATAACCAATTTCATTTTGATTTGTTTTCTTCTAGTAGCTGTGTGGAAAAATAATTTAATTGTTTCTGAGAAAACAAATGCTACGCGTCACTTTCTTTTCTTTATAAAATATCATACTGCCATCTGGTGCCAGCTTTAAATAAATGCTTCACAAAGACACATGACCTTCATGTGCTTTCTTACCTGTGTTATCACTTAGTAGTTGGAGGATTAAAGGTCTGCGAGTGACAATTCCTGAACCCCGAGGAAGAAAGTCTCTGTTAGAGGAGAGTCAGAGAAGGATATGCACGTACACATTAAACACAAGTGGAACTATTACTGGTGCTGATACCACTTCCAACTCAAATCTTTGAAACATCAGCTTTACACCCCACCATATTAATCATTTTACATATAGCATACACACCTGATGATTAAACTGGAACCATATAATGAGATAATAATGAGATTAATGAAGAGAATAATGAGAGTAGCCATAATGCCACCCAGATACGAATTAGTTTTACAAACACCTTTCCAAAATAGTCCAAATATTTTCCAAAATGCAATAAAAAATATCTACTGTTAATTCTCATGACTCTCTATTTAACTGACAAAGATTTTCAATAGTTTTACTTTTAAACTTAATTGTATTTTATAAATATTCGATGGCTCAACAAAAGTTGGGACAGAGGTAAAATAAGATTGAAAAGTGCACAGAATATTCAAGCTATATTTAGACTAACTGGTAGCTGGTGAAGTATTATGAGGTATAAAAGTAGCATCTACATCAAAGGCTCAGTCTTTGCAGGTAAGGATGGGTTGTGGCTCACCTCTTTGCGCCAAAATTTAAGAGAATTGTTAGGTAGCCCAAAAGGAACATTTCTTACTGTGAGACTGCAGGGAATTTCAATATCTGCAGTGTATAATATTGTGAAAAGATTCTTAGAATTTGTAGCTATGTCAGTGCCTAAAGGGCAAGGTCAGAAACCAATGTGGATTGCGCGTGATTGTCAAGCCCTGAGGCATCACTGCATAAGAAACAGTCATGATATTGTGACGAATATAGCCACAGGGGCTTGGCAGTACTTTGGAAAAACATTGTCACCTAGCACAGTCCATCTCTGCATCCAGAAATGCAACTTGAATCTGCATTGTGCAAAGAGGAAACCATACATCAGCACTATAAGATAAGATGAGATAAGATAATCCTTTATTTGTTCCACAGCAGGGAAATTTGCACTGGTTGCAGCAGCAGATAGTCACTCAGATATACAAGTATGAAAAATATCTTATATATATATGCAGGAAAAAACTACCCTTTATTCATATTTACACTGTAGATGCATGGAGAGTGGACATACTGTATATACACATGAATAATAATATGCAGTGTAATGTTTATACTGCATGTGAATATTCAATATTGCACAGTGGTGTGTATTGGTGTGTGGTGTGTGTGGGCTACTGTGAGCAGTGCTGATTGTAAAGTCTGACTGCAGCAGGAAGAAAAGACCTGCGATAGCACTCCTTCACACACTTGGGGTGAAGTAGTCTACAGTATCACTGATGGAGCTCTCCAGTGCCGTCAGAGTCTCATGCATGGGGTCGGAGTCATTGTCCAGCAGAGATGTCAGCTTGGCTAACATTCTCTTTTCACCCACCACCTGCACTGGGTCGAGGAGACACCCCAGGACAGAGCTGGCCTTCTTAATCAGTTTGTTGATTCTCCCGCTGTCAGCAGCCGAGATGCTGCTGCCCCAGCAGACCACACCATAGAAGATGGCTGATGCCACCAAAAAGTCAAAAAAGGTCTTCAGGAGGGCTCCCTTCACTCCAAAAGACCTTAGTCTCCTCAACAGACTATGCAGAAACACGTAAAGGACAGAGCAATGGCCTGTGGCTGTCACCTGCAAAACCATTCCCTTTTTGGGGGTTGTCTTGTTGCTGCCTCTCTAGCACACCTATTGTCACTTTAATTTGCAACATAGCAGGTAAAATGGATTCACAGTGGTTTACACTAACAGGACAGATTGATATCCCTAAAATTTAACTGACTTTGTTATTCTGTGATGCTCGAGTATTCCCTAAATTTTTTTTAACTCAACTTTTATTTTTTTTAATTAATAGCTAAAAAAAATCAACTAACAACCAAAAATTTTACTAAAATAAATATTTAAAGAAGAGAAATTACAAAAAATAACAGCAGGAAAAAAGAAGTAAAGGCAAAAGAGAAAAAGACGACAAATAGAGAGAAAAAAAAACTGCACCATGGTGCATATTTAAGCAATTTCCCACTAGTATTAATAAATTATTCTGATTCTGATATATGCATGAGAAAATACAATAGCTAACTTTGTTGGATACAGACATATGCATTATTTTGAATCCCTAAGTTTCTTCAGATCAATTCACTTAGACAACATTTTGGTGGAATACCTCTTTAGGTGCCTTAACCCTAGTACTTCAAGCTATACGACCAGCTATACAACTGGCAGTAAAGAAAACTGGAAGTGATCAATATATAGACGACCGGCAGTACACGAAACTTATCTGGGACATCGATATATTGAGGTCCTGCAGCA
>VUQH01083768.1:0-14964 GCA_015106775.1 Etroplus canarensis
CTATAAGCCTTTTCCTTTGCCTTTGCCACTTCTCTCTTTGCTATGCGCTTAGCCTCCCAGTATTCCTGTCTACTTTCTTTATCTGGATTATTTAAAACAGCATAACTAAGATAAAAAATGTCCTCCCATTGTAGAATGTCAGGTATATTTTTCACTTTGTATGCAAGTCTTTGACTATTCCAGAAGTAAGTGATTTTGCCTAACGTTAAATTCATGGCCATGTTTGTGTCTGTTTTGCGTAGGTCTTTATTTACACAGCGTAGAGTAAAGGATTTGGGGTATGCGACCAGGATAGATTTGCTTGCTTCCAGTCTTCTAAAAAACTAAAAGTGCCTAGCCCAATGATTGGCTGAAAGTTTTGTTTAAATAAGAAAGGAAGCCACAACAAGGTAACCATGAAGGGGCTCAAAAAAAGGCATGCACAGGCTGCATGACGGTTTTCATTGTTCTGTGTTCTCTGCGGCAGGTGCTAAGCTAACAAAGGCCCAACAACAATACAACACAAACAACAGTAGCCCATAGGCCCATTGTTCCACATTTTTTGACACTGCCCCCTGGTGACAGTACATATCTACAAAATGTAAATTTTCATCTGCAAAGCTCTATATAGGTTCTGCATAGGACAAGTGCACAACCATGCCAGTCCCTTCAGCATGAAGAAAGGCTGGTGTATCATTAACACCCACAGACAGGCCACAGCCGGGAACTGTCAGTCAAACCCTATCTGTCTATCAGTGTCTACTAACCAGCCTGCAGTCAGACGTGTAGTGCTAAATGGCATTTTTACACATTAATGCATTTGATTACACTGAGGGATGGATAGACTGCTATGGCAGCTACACAACACACTATATCCCCCCAACAACATGTACCACACCCTTGAACACACACCACGCTAATAGCCCTGCCTTTGACATTTGAAGTAACATTATTATAGGGCTCATTTGGAGCACAGAAGCCCCAGGCATGAAGCTCTGTTCATCAGGTAGGCAAGGGCAGCTGGAAACAGGGGGTGGGTCAGGTAGGGTAGAGGGGGATAAAGTGGAGGGTAGATGGGTGGTGGGTCTAAGAGCCTCTGGGTTTTGACATTCACAGTGCAACAGACAGCAGAGATGGATGTTGGGTAGCATTCCATCTATGCATGCATGACAGAGCCCCTCCCTGAACACAGCCACATTCAATCCCACATATGACCTTTCATGAAAACTGGGGTCAACTTCAGGCGTTTTCCTTTTTTTTTTCCACTGTGCTCCTTTGGCTCCACCCTGGACATGTCTTGAGAGTAAGAGCAGCAGGCAGGCTTTTTGGATTAGTGCCAAGCTGCACACTATTACTAGGAGATCTAAAAACTGGCAGCAGGCTGGGTTTTGTGGATCAGGATCAAGTTAATCACCTGACTGCGGCTCCCCTTCCTTTTCCAGTCTTTAACCTTTGGTCACAGGTGTGAATACATACTTTGCAGTTATGTTTTGTGTGGCTGCACAGGTTCTCAGAGTTCATGTATGTTCTAATGTGTCTCTGTGTGTTTTTTCTTGTGCAGGTGCTTGTAGTATATACTTTCGGTGTGTGTGTGTGTGTGTGTATGTGTGTGTGTGTGTGTGTGCGCGCGCGTGTGCTCAGGTTAGACGGGGCCCACAGGGTCAGGAGATGCTGCAGGGCTCTGCTGACGGCTGCAGGAAACCAATCAACCTTGTCTGTGTATTCCACGACCCGTCGTTTTCTTAATGACCTGCCCTGACAGGCCTGCTGCAGCCCTGGCCAAACCGCCCTGCACCACTCAATGGATGACCGGCCCCCATCAGCAACATGCTAATGACTCAGGAGAGAGAGAGCAGGGGAGAAGGGAGTGATGGAGGAAAGGGAGCAAAAGGAGGCGCAGGGATAAAGAAACAAAGAAAAAAGGTAAATAAATTAAAGATAGAAAGAAAAAAAATAAATAATTACTAACTTTATTAATCCCCAGGGGGGAAAATTACAATTGCCAAACTTCCACACATGCAGTGAGAAAGGTCAGCATACAAGGCTGCCATTTCGGCCAGGGAGCAATGTGGGTGTTTGGTGCCTTGCTCAGGGGCACCTCAGCAGCACTCAGGGGGTGACATGGTTGTGGCCTCTAGTCTGCCTCCACACACATGGGTCCATGGCAGGGTCTTGGGTGGCTGCAGGCAGGTCTCGAGCCGGTTCCCTCTGCAGCTCTCTGGCTACTAAAGCTGTCCTCCAACACACTGAGCTATTGCCACCCCCGAATCAATAAAGGATAAATAAAGGAAACACAGGTGCTTTCCTCTTTTCTAAACAACTGAGGCTAGTTTAGTCTCTCTGGTATTTCCCAAACTGTTATAATGAGTGCTGTAAGTTTCATTTACAGTAGCATTCTTTTCTCAGTCTTACAAACCGTGATATTGAAGAAACAATTAAGTGGCACGTCACAGTATACACTATGAATAGCAAAACTAGCTGCTTGTTTTAGTTTTGTTTTATTATTTTAACAGAAGTTATAACTTTTTCAAGTTAATGATCATATTATCATTTGTTCGATTTACACTATTTAATTAGGTGCACTTATTCAGCTGCTCATTAACACAAATATTCAATCGTGTGACATCAACTCATTTCGCCATGTAGACATGGTCAAGATCACCTGCTCAAAGTTCAAACTGAGCATCAAGATGATGAAAAAAGGTGATTTGACCCTCTGGAGTCAAAGGACATGCCAACGCATCCTAACCAGATGATCAAATTTAAGATGACGTTGCTGCAAGACGCAGTTTCACCAAAGTCTCTGTTTCAACTTGTGTTGAAAGTGACAATGAGGGAAAGCGTCTATAACTGGTGTTTCTGGTGTTCTCCCTGGCTGGAACCTGCTTACTTCTGGGGCAGTGTCACGATCTTTCTCACTCTCTAGATCAGACTCTGGTTTGCTCCTCCCTCAGCGCCTCCTTCAGCATCTCCCTCATTTCACCTTTTTCCTCAGAATGCTGATCTACTGAGATTTTCATGCACAACCACCTTTAGGGTTTATAGAGAATGCTCTGAAAAAGAGAAAATATCCAGTGAGTGGCAGTTCTCTGTCCAAAAATGCCTTGATGATGCCAGAGGTCAAAGGACAATGGCCAGACTGCTTCAAGCTGATAGGAAGGCAAATAACCACTCATTACAACCCAGGTATGCAGAAGAGCATCTCTGAACCCACAGCACTTTGAAACTTGAAGCAGATGAGCTACAGCAGCAGAAGACCACATCAGGTGCCCTCCTGTCACCTAAGAACAGGAGACTGAGGGTAAAATGCCCACAGACTCACAAAAATTTGATGCTGCCTGGTCTGTTGTGTCTTAATTTCTGCTGTTATGCTAGGGTTAGAATTTAACGTAAACAACATCAAAGCATGGCTCCATCCTTCCTTGTATCTAAGGTTCAGGCTGCTGGTGGTGGTATAATGGTGTGGGGTATTTTCCTGGCACTCTTTGGGGCCCTTCATACAAACTTTGTTTGAGTATCAGAATTTTTGCTGACCATGTCCACCCCTTTATGACCACAGTGTACCATCTTCTGAGGGCGGCTTTCAGCAGGACAACATGCCATGTTACAAAGTTCAAATAATCTCAAGCTGAAATCATTTTTAAGATGAGCTTTTACTTAGGTTAGGTTTAGGCACCAAAACTAATTGGTTACAGTCAGGATAAGATTCCAGTTCGGCTAAAACATATCACTTTACATATCACTTCAAGTCAGAAAGCTCCATTTTCTAGGTTACAAAGGTGCTGAGTTCAATTGCATTGATAGGCCATACATAAACACCCTTTTCACTCTACAGTATATAGTGATAGGGACTTCTCCTCTGTGGTGAAATTTTAAGTTGGGGTTTTCTCTCTCAAACTTATCTTCATTTCAGTTGTTGGAGGTGCCCTGAGCCAAGCCTTACATTTACAATACAGCTGACTAGAAGAGGAGCTACAAATACTTTTTACATTGTAATTATGGCAAAGTAAGAAGTGAAAATGCTGCATTTATGTTTCAGTTTTCGCTTGACACTTCATTTCAGTGAGGTTAGGATGGTTCCACCACTAGTTAAACTAAAACCAGGGTAGGTGTTTCTATCACAACAAATCTCTGTGAGGGAGCCAAGGTCACAGAACTTCATTACAACCTTTAATTACACTGAAGTTGCTTTGCTTTCATTTATAGCTGTAGTTACTGCTGTACAAGCTTAAAGACATTTATGTATTTTAATTAGTGCCTTTTTAAAACTACCTGGATGACAGTATTAATTGTTACCATCAAAATAGGGAGCAGTTTTAGCAAACCATCTTCATTATATGTTTAATCATTGTGATCAGCATATCCACTAATAGAACAAAGAGAGGATAAATCATGAGGTGAGACTTGTTTCACTCCTACTTTAAATGCATTTATAGCAAAAGTCCAAAGTTTTCACTGACATAAGGCAGCAACATGGTCTTCACCATAATGTTACTACTGCTCTTGCTTTTCAAAAGGGTTATATTACCTTAAAAATCCATCTTTGCTGTGTATATTGTAATTTTATTTCAAGAGAATTTGAGTGTCAAGATATGTTTGGTGCAGCCTATCTCAGACTCAAATGTTCACAGAAAGTTTTAAACTAAAACAAAAGTCTTTTTAAAATGCAGTGAAGCAATATTTACTACAATATTTACTGCTCTCTGAAAAAAGTCCCTCCTTATTGTTTTTTTAATTTAGCCAAAGTCCAGCTAACATACAGTAGCAAAAAAGCAAAGGAAACCAAAAAAAACACAATGTGTTTGCGCTTCCAACTGCAAGAAAAAACTGTTTTTACAGTACTAAGCAGTCCACCATGAATAAATTCTTGAACATGTTTGATTGGTCAGTCCAAAGGGGTGTTCTTCGAAGCAAGATTAAAGATTTAGTGAGGTGTGTTGAGCTTAAAGTCAGAGTTTGAAATGTAATGTAACAAATGTGCCTCTCTTTTAAGCTGGCTAAATCATCGGGGTATCTTATGCTGAATGCATAACGTGGTCAGAAACAGGTTATGTTCAGAGTTTTTGTTCAAAATCTGCAGGGAATACCATATTTTTACGGAATATTTCATTCACTTACAGATTCTCTGCTGTAGGAAAATATTTTAAACATGCAACCATATTCAGTAATATCTTACTAATATCACCAAATGAATCTCGCTGTAAAGTTACAGCAGCGCAAACTTTATGAGTTGTCACAGGAATTTATATACAATAAATAAGTGAGGCAGGAAGTATATAAAAATATTTTTAGGCTTTTTATCACCTACAATAATCAGTCAATGGAATTAATTTCACTTTGATCTGATGACAAACTAAAATGAGTTCTACATCTCCTTTGCAGGGATATGAGAGAGGGCCACAACTGAATGCACCATGTAAATGTATTGTGTTAAAGTTTCAGACCTGCACATGAGAGGGTTGTGTCACCACCTGGAATTGAACCAGGGCCCTTTCACGTGTAAGGCGAATGTGTGAACTGCTACACTACAGGAGACACTAGATATTTGCCTTACAAGCGAAAGGTAACTGGTTTGATCCAGGTGGGGACACAAGCCCCTCTCACCATGAAGGGTTGCATCAGGAAAACATCTGCCAAATTACCAATGTGGATTAATCTGCTGTGGTGACCCCTTGGGGAAAATACAAGGGAGCATTTGAGCAGTAAACTAAACATACCAACTCAAATTAATCTGTTTATTTTATCACTCTGTGCACTCTTTATTACCATGAATTCAGCGGTAAACTAAAACTTATGAATTTGTACGATCAGCGATTTTCTGCAGTATTGCCCTTTTGTCTTACTTGCGGCAACAGCGTTACATATTATATTTTGATGTCTTTTATGATTGCTGGCATCTGTTCCTCTGATAATGTCTCTGGTTGGAGTAGGCGGTGCTCAGTTAATCCATTTTGTGCGGAAGAAAAGTCAAATGATGTGTAAATGCCTCCTTTTCTGTGAGTGTGCAGAGATTCTGGAGCAGAAAGTCTGGGTTGACAAAGAAAGTTAATGACTACCTTCATGATACTGTACTCCTTATCTCTGGGTGAGGTTTTAGGTTTTGTCAAGCCTGCTAACTCAAAGAAAGCCTGACTATGTTGAACTTAGTATATCCCTCAGATCCTTATTCTACAACAGAACAGCGGAAGTTGAGCCAGTGTCATTTTATTTTTGTGTTGGATCACCCTGCGGTTTTTGGCACAACCCTGAGCACTGTTGCTATGTTGTATTAATCAGGGGGCTGCATTTTCACAGGGTTTTTATCCCTGCAAATTTTCCTGGTATTCTTTCCATTTCAGCTTTTTTTTGTTTGTAAAAAAATAGGACATGTGGACATTTGATGTGTGATTTAGATTAGGCAATGAACTGGCATCCTGCCCAGTGGCTGATTTACGGTACTGCGTTGGTCCTTCAGAGAGCCTATCCACAGCTTTGCAGACCATCGTCTTCATGTTGTAGCTGTTAACCATCACCAGGGGGGCAGTATCACAAACAAACAGTGTTTGGGCTGCTCTTGCTTGTGTGGTTCTTCAGCCAGCTGTGGTGAATAGTGCAGTATTAACATACAAAAAGCTGAAGTGAAATAAAGTTTTAATGCACAGTTAGCTTTTTGAAGGGCTGCACACAAGTATGTCTGCACCAGTTGCATTCCCCTATGCTATGGCTCAGCATAGGCAAATACCTATGCAAAAGGACACAACAAGAACCATAAATCAAACATGAGATGCATCCACTCACCCTTTGACAGCTGGGATAGTTTTCAGCCCCCCTCATGACCTTTAACTGAATACGCGCTTAAGAAAATGAATGGATGGAAAGGCAATACTTTATAATAGCCATTGATTATAAATGGCAAATAGACAACCAATCAAGCTTTAGTTAATACTTTTGTGCTGTTAAAAGTTAATGAAATGATGGTTAAAAATGCTTACAAACTGGCTAATAACTGGCTTGCAAAACCATCTGTGAACATCATCTGTCTGGTTAAACAGAAGTTTAGGAAAATGTATAAATGGGTAATAAATACTTGGCCATCTAGAAACATTGACTGGATGGCCATTCTGAAGATTTAACTGATATTTATCATTTTAAATGAATACTTTTAATATGTTTTAAAGCACATATAAGTAGGGAGGAGGGGTTGAGTGAGGTGGGGTGGTGCCATAGATTATAAGGCTGTCTTAATGTTACCCCTGTTTTTTTTTTTCACTTTTTTAAAAACTTCTCTTTTAGTGGCCTTTTGTTAGGCTCAGGGAACAAACTATTTGATTAAGCTGAGGCAAAGATTGTGGTTTGGTTAACATACGATGAGATGGGGGTGTGCTTAGTCTCACTGTGACTGTGACATGTGTCACAGGATCAAGGCTAAAGGACACCTTGTGTGTACCTCCCAGATGCCAGTGGCTTTCATTGAACATTGGATGCACTGAATATTAGTACGAGCAACCCTTGTTACAAAAAAGACAATAAAATTTGGTATTCATTAATAAATATATATTTATATCTGTACCCTCTCTGTGCAGCTTCACCAACTGTTGAAGTGAAACCCACCAATAATCTGCGAGATAGTTACCCCTCCCATTACCAGGTGTCTATTTAGCCAATCAGCATACCAACCGGTGTTTATTTCTCCGCTTTCCGTACCTGCTTTCTGCTGCTGTCTGGTCATTTAGGTCATTGACCTGAAATCGGATAGCAGTCAATGAGTTTACCAAATGAGCTACCTAATATCTGAATCCTGCTCCAAGCACAGCCACTCTTAATAAAGCTGTGTAGATTAATAGCATTAACACAGGGAGGAGGAGTAAGGGCAGCAGGGGGGAGACAGGGAGAGACACAGCAAACGGAGGATGAAATAAATTAAGAAAACCTTATCTATCATTGAACACTGAGATTTTTTTCCCGTTGTATGAGACACAGCTGCACATGCAATTCATCATCTGTTATTTAGAGAATGTAAGGAGGCCCATAAAGCCAGATGAAATATGTCTCTAGAATAAATTGCGAATATTCTGTGTTTTCTGTCTATCATAGAACTGTATTTCAATCCCTGTCATTGTGATGCTGCCAGAATCCCCTGGCAGACATAGGGAGGTTTGGGACTTTCAAGCTGTTTGTTTCATCTCAGGTATATTAACCCCAATTTTATACCTACGCAGTGAGATAATCATGGTTTCAAGCTGTTGTGTTTTCTTCACTTACCAAATCTGCACACTTTTAATCCCTGGAAACTAATTAAGATTTATATAATTATCATTTTCGCCAGTTTAGTTAAGTCACTTTGTGTGTGTCTGGATTTTGTGTGCGTGTGCGAAAGTGTGCGCATGTGTGTGTGTAAGAGAGAGAGAGAGAGAGAGAGAGAGAGAGAGAGAGAGAGAGAGAGAGAGAGAGAGAGAGGGAAAGAGAGACAAGCCATAGAAGAAGAAATTGGAGAAAATGATGTGGAAAGCAAACGTATTTAAGAGGAAAGTGAATGAAGGTAGAGTGTTAGACAAGGCTTTCTTTATGTGTGTTAGGAGGCATTATGCTGCTGCAGTGCTTTGACTGGGCACTGACTGACCACCCCTCTGAACCCCTCACCAAACACACACACATACACACACACACACACACACCTAGACACACACACACAGTCAGACCCTGGAAAATATCTCACATTCCTTCCACTTCTCTGACTGCTTTACAGCCAAGGAGAGATAACAAAGGAATGGGCAGGCATTGAATACTAGCTTGCAGTGTGGATTCAGAAAGCATTTTTTTCTTGCTGAAATTACTGGACACCAAACCTTATCTTGTCCATCCATAAAGAAATGTCTGACTAGTCTGCTAATGAGATGGGGTGCACTTTTCACCTAAATGAACAACCAGCTTGGCTCACCTGTTAATCCCACTGAAGTGAAACCTCATCCTACTGTCTCAGCAGTGTGCTGGCTCGTCCTCCTACCTGGGCCATGTCTCATACCCTGGCCGACTCCAGCCCTACCACTCTCCCCTGGGATGTGGTTTTCTCTTTCTCTTGGTCTCAAGTTGCCAGCTCAGGTATCCTGGATTCCCTGGGTCTCTCGCGTCTTGTTTCACCTCCTGTAACATGCCTCCTTTCCTTTTGCCATGCTCAGGTCATCTATACTATTCACCCCTTGAGTGTTCATCAGGATGACAAAAAGAGATGGCTAACAGATGCAGTGCTACTCATTCACTTGAATGTTTTGGTCCACTGATGCACAATCAAGATCAAATAGATGATATTGAACAGGAGACAGCAGATTGATTTCCAGGCCCAGTTTATTACAGTGTAAGGTTAGAGCTTCAGAGTCAGGTGATGCTCCAGCTGAAACTTCTCAAACCCTTAGCTGTATGTTGGCCAGAAAACAGCATGCTTCCATACTAAAGTGGCAGGTGGAAGTATAATGTGATTCAGTTATCACTTCCAAGCTGAAACATTCTCTTTTTCCATGTCCTTACCTCTCAAAGAGGGCAGCCTAGCAGCTCACCAGATACTAAATTGCAAAATGAATTGTTTCTATTATACTATCTATATTACTATAACATCACATCTATGTTTATACAGTAATTAGTAGTTTCTTATTCTCAAAATAAACCAGTAACTACGGAATCACCTGCCTTACCAAACGTTGCCACTGTGTACCAGGTACTATTCTCTGACTGGAGAATCTATAAACTTGAGAAAATTTCAAAAAACACATACATTATGTGGACAAAGGTATTGGGGTTCCTAAACATAACACCTACATGAGCTTTTCTGATATTCAGTTCTACACAGTAAATCCATAGGCATTAAATTGGAATTGGTCCTTCTATGTAGCTACAACAGCTTCCATGCTTCTGGGAAATCTTTCTACAAGATTTTGGAGTGTGTTTCATTGCCCATTTATCCAGAGGTACATTTGTGAAGTTAGATACCAATGTTGAATAAGAGGGCCCGGCTCACAACCTCTGTTCTAGTTCGTCATCAAAGGTGTTCGATGGGGTAGAGGTCAGGGCTCTGTGAAGGCCTGTCAGGTTCTTCCACACCAAACTCATCCAGCCACTGTTATGGACCTTGCTTTGTGCACTGGGACACAGTCATGCTTGAACAGAAAAGGGCCTTTCCTAAACTGCTTCAACAAAATTGGAAAAGAATCTTTGTCTGTAACATGTATACATTTGGACTTCTTCTTCTTCCATCTTACCCACCACTTCCCTCACACCAACACTCTGCATGTCCTCCTTCACTACATCCATGAACCTTCTCTGTGGTCTTCCTCTTCTTTTCCTGCCTGGCAGCTCCATCTTCAACATCGTTTGTCCAAAATATCCACTATCCCTCAGTAAATACAATAATGAAAGGTAAATCTCCAATTTTACTGTAAGTCTGTATTTACACACAAAGGTGCTTACCACATCAATTTGTTTCAGCATATGGAGTAGCATTGGGCTGCTACTGTTCTCTTGGAGTCCTCCAAGTAGTTCTGGTGCCTTGTACCTTTCGGCTGCTCCCTTGTATTCTCCACCAAGGGGTCGCCACAACGGATTAATCCGCACTGGTAATTTGGCAGAGATTTTACGCCGGATGCCCTTCCTGACGCAACCCTCCATGGTAAGAGGGGCTTGTGTCCCCACCTGGAATCAAACCAGGGACCTTTCGCTTCAAAGGCGAACGCGCAAACCACTACGCTACCAGGGACACTTCCAAGTAGTTCTGGTGCATAATACCTAAAAATTGAATGAGCAGTTACTGAAAACCAAATTGACCAGCTGTCAGAGATGAGACTCGAGCTTCAGTCTCCAAGTGAAAAGTCGGGTGTGAACATTCTTCCAACATGAATTTTGTGGAAGTGAAAACACGCTTAGAACAAATGACCAATAGGATGTGCTGTCCCCATATTGTGATACAGGGTTGTGTTAACATGGGATGTGAAAAAACAGGGTTACTTCAGTTTTTCTCCTCTAAATTTCAGCAAAGCTTTACAGGTATCTGTGAACCTGGAAATATTCAAAAATGAGACACAAGCCCCTCTCACTGTTAAGGGTTGTGTCAGGAAGGGCATCTGTTGTAAAACCTCTGCCAAATTACCAATGTGGTTTAATTCATCGTGGTGACCCCTTGGAGAGACTACAAGGGGGCAGCCGAAGTTTTTAATAAAATGTGTGTTCTTTTAATTGAATGCTTATATTATTTATTACATTTTAGTAAACATAAACAGCTGAAATATTGATTGTTTCCAAATGTGTTAATAAATGAATCCCTAAATGTGTCATTACAAATCTAAACAGGATATTCAATTATAATACTGATTTTAGGTGTTATACCAAAGTCTTGTTAGGATTCTTTTATTGCAACCATTTTACATTGTTATAGTGAAACAGGCTGTATTTCTGCCTGAGTCAGCAAAGACTTCCCAAATCTCTCCCTGTTGAGAACCCTGCAAGGTCAAGAACAAGGCTAAAAAGAATAAATACTACATCAATTTAGTGTCCTTTGGCTGGTTAACTGTATTTTACAAAAGAGTTCGAAATTCCAATGATTACATTTATGGCATGTATAGGGTATCTCCATCTCCTAAATTGTATTTACACCACACTACACTGCTTTTTACAAATTAGCCAGGGAAACTGTATGTTAGATGCAAATGAGAGTCAGGCCACAAAGTCTGTGTTGTGTCCACGTAAACCAATGTGTGAATACTGCAGGAAACTTTCCAGAATATTTACAGGAAGCAAATTTTGCACTGCTAATGATGGTTTTATTATGACTTTAAAATGTTGTACCCATGTAGTACATGTGTAAATGAGCAACTCTGTACAAGGGCCAGACATGATTCTTGAGTCCATGTGCAAAAACAGTCTCACAGGCTGACTTTGTATGTCCCCAAATGTAGCCTGAGTTCCACATGTAAAGATTGTCTAGTAAGTCCACGGTCATGACTAAAAACCAGAGAAGACTGAGCCTCTTTGTCCCTGAAATGACCTGCCAGGGAAGCAGACAGGATGGCTGTTTCCTGCTTTTTAGGTCTATTAAAATGCACTATTTAAAAATTATTTTAGAGTTTCTCCTTTTTTGTGAAAAACTGATTATGTATAAAGCGCTAGATGATATGATCATATCCCATCCATCCACAGTTCTAGATGGATAGATAGATAGATAGATAGATAGATAGATAGATAGATAGATAGATAGATAGATAGATAGATAGATAGATAGATAGATAGATAGATAGATACCAAGGAAATAAGTAACACAAATATTTTCTTTGTGTGCATGAAATGTCATTTCTGGGCATTATTTATGTCCTGGACCTCATAAGATTTAAGGAGACAGACAGAGAGGTGGAGTCACTCAGATCTGGGTGAATTTTGGAGGGATGAGGAGAAAGTGGGAGGGGTTGGCACATTGGGTGGGGGCTGAGCTGTGAGACCATGCCCCCCTTGGGAAAGGTTTCCAAGTATCACATACCCCAGGGCAAGACAGGCAGACGGAGCGCCACAGGGTTAACATGATGGTAACGCTGGTCGGCATCAGCCTTGCCTTCTCTCATTGCTACATCCTTATAGAAATCCTGGACCTTTGGGTGGGGTGGGAGTGTTTTTTTGGAAGGCGGTGGGCGGGTAGTATGGCACTAATGTGGTCGAGTGGTAATCCCAAATGGCACATGAAAAGCCCCAGGTAGTGTTTTAGAAGAGCAGTGGCGACTCTGTGTTATGAAAAGCCAGGGCTAATGTTGTCAGCTGGGTGTTTCCCCAAATCAGCCTTGTACTCCACCAGGACAGCCCTCAAACGGTATGGGCTGCTGAAGATGACATATGCTGAAGGCAGAGACTGACTATGTGTGCTAGTGTAATGTGTAATTTATGTCACTTCACACACACGCTTTTTTCTCATAAACACACATTTATTCAAGAGTGTGTATGTGTGTGTGTGTGTGTGCATGTGTGTGTGTGTGCCTTTCTGTCAGAACATGTTTGAGTATATACAGTGCACATGTATGACCTGTGTACAGTGTATGTTCAGACCTGTGGTGGGGTCTTATTGATGTTTATACAGTCCAGACATCTTTATTTAACGCTGATGTGGTTAAAGTAGCCATTTAAGCTGCCCTTTCCAGGGCTTCTGTGGTCTAAGCCGGTGTGGAGAGGTGTGCTAATCGGTCTGCCATGTCTGTGTGCAAGGTGAGCGGGACTGTTCCCTGTAGCCCAGCAATTTGATCACAGCTGATTAGAGATGCACCCACTGCCCACAAGGCGAACAGGTAGAAGACAGATTAGTGCTGAAAAGTACAGTATATAGGAATAAAGATTTAGTTGTTAGGTCACAGGGAGTAAAGAATCTTAAAAGATACCTGCAAGTGGAACTCTGAACCATGTGAGAGCTATAGCTTGGGTTTTGGACTATAGAGAACAGGAGGCACAGAGTGGAAAAAGCTGCAGAGGCAGATCTTTCCCCTGCTCTCCTGCTCCTCCCCTGACAGAGCTGCTGCTGATCGTGCTGCCTCAGGCCTGTTGTGGCTGGATGCTGCCGTCCAAGCCTACATGTCAGTGTGAGACAGGCTCTATCTGACCTCTCTAGTGCTGGGGGCCTTCCAGCCCCAAGGAGCGGCCCCCCGCTCCATCACATCCCTTCCAATTACTGACATCCTGCCGCTTTTGAACACACAGGAATCATAGTGAAGAATAGCAGAGGTCAGACTGCAGATGGAGAGGGGTGGAAACAGCAGGGCCCAAGTAAGAGGGAAAGAAAGAGAAAAGGGAGGGAAGAAGAGTGAAAAGCTATTTGTGTCATTGATGCCTCTGTAACCCCTCCACCAACCCTCCATCCTTTTCAAGCCTTATGACTCAACCATAATCAGGAGCAACTGTTTCAACACCAAAGATAGAGGGGCAGAAAGAGTTAAAAATGCCCTTCATTTTAGTTAAAACAGAGAACACAAAGTACATCCTCCCTGGCCTATTCAAAAAGTCCAGTTTGGATTAGTTTCTACCTTTAAAATTTTTTTTCTCTAATTTAGTATCTTAAATTAAGTGTTCCAAAGAAAAACTTCGAAAAGACTTGCTTAACATGAAATGGAAAGTTACAGAGTAATACAAGTAAAATAAGCAGTAATGAAAATGACATGAGACAGACAAGCTAAGAATAATTTCAGCACAGTGTATTTCATAGCTAAAGTCACTGCTGAACGAATGGCTGTTCTCAGGGAATGGTCCTTGGGTGGGGGTAGGGTTGGAGGCTGGTTGCATGCTTGTGCATGTGTGCATGTAGGCTGTGGCTGTCCTATAACAAATGGCATATGAGATTGGTTGGTGTGCCTGGCAAGGGCCCAGTGCCCTTAAACCCAAATTAGCCTTTCCAAACCCATATCCCCCTGGCACAAAGAAAAATCCCACACATACATATAAGCCCACATACTCACAAATACAAAGACACACTCACATGCAAGCACACTCACAGATTTAAAAAAAAAGAAAAAACACCAATGACCTCACTCTCCCAAACTGTGGTGAACACTGCCAGGCCAGAAATCCCTCTAAGGCCTCCCTTTCAGACTATAAGCACTGTGCTGCTGAGTAGCCATATCAAGGGTCATAATGGGGTCAGAACAGGCCACTATTAGACTCCAGCAATCCCTTCATTTCAAGCATGTAAAATACGCATCACATTTGTGGCAATAGTGTTTCATCAAATAAGTTTTGACATGTTTATTGTGGTGTGGAAAGTATAAAATTAGTTTCCCTTTATTAAATAAACCTACCTTACAGTTTATGACTTTTTTTTGTTTTTTTGCCCAAGCAAAGTAGCTTTGTGCATACTCTGTGTGTGTGAGTGAGTGAGTGTGTGTGTGTGTGTGTGTGTGTGTGTATGTGTGTGTGTGTGTGTTTGTTTGTTTGTGTGTGTGTGTGTGTGTGTGTGTGTGTGTGTGTGTGTGTGTGTGTGTGTGAAAGTAGAGTTTAAAG
>VUQH01083771.1:0-19322 GCA_015106775.1 Etroplus canarensis
CTCACACCCACCCTCTGCATGTCCTCCTTCACTTCATCCATGAATCTTCTCTGTGGTCTTCCTCTTTTCCTCCTGCCTGGCAGCTCCATCTTCAACATCCTTTGTCCAATATATCCACTATCCCTCCTCTGAACATGTCCAAACCATCTCAGCCTTGCCTCTCTGACTTTGTCTCCAAACTTCTCAACCTCAGCTGTCTCTCTGATGTACTCATTTCCAATCCTGTCCATCCTGGTCACTCCCAGGGAAAATCTCAACATCTTCAATTCTGCCACTTCTAGCTCCACCTCCTGTCTTTTCATCAGTGCCACTATCTCTAAACCATACATCATAGCAGGCCTCATTATCATCTTGTAAACCTTCCCTTTCACCCTTGCTGCTATCCTTCTGTCACCAAGCAACCCTGACACTCGTCTCCACATGCTCCACCCTGCCTGAACTCTCTTCTTCACCTCTCTTGTTCTCTGTTCATTACTTTGAGTGCCTGTTTCAAATATTAGGGGTAAAAACATCTATAACACACATTTTTGTATTTTTGTTTAATGTTACTTATAGATCTCTTTTTGCGAAAGATGATCTTCTTGACAACACGATTTGTTGACATACTTGTGACTTCTTAGTTTGGATTGATTGGCTAAAGAGACTTTCTTACTTGTTAGATCTTGCCTTGTGCGTCCTGTGTGTCAGGATTCCTATGTGATCTGTGAGCTGATGTAAGCTTGGACGACAGTGCAACCTTATGCAAGCAGCCTCTCTGTAGGCAGGAGCAGCAGTGGTACTTTAGTTGCAGCTTTGGGCATTCATGCATTATGAGTAATGCATGAATGCCATTTTGGTCCCATTCGGAGATGCTTCAATGACAAATCAGGGGAGAAAAGGAATATTTTGATGCCTTTTTCTTTGAAGTAAAAATGACAAATGTACTTGTCAGATATACTTAGCAAAAGTATTAATATTTAGCTAAAAAAGATTGACCTTTTAAACCTCACAGAACATCTCTAGTTTTATAAATCTCAGATGTGATGAATAAAAGAGGATGTGTAGTCAAGTATCTTACTGTTAAGTCTGATGACATAGAGTGACGGCTGACTGCAATATCATCTAGTGCCAGACATAATGCCCGCTATTATTTTTTGATCTATCACATTCTGTAAGGTGATACAACTCTATGCTTTAAATTCCTTTTTACTTTAATTCTACATGTTTTTTAGACCTCATCACTAGTAACAAGATGTCATGGTACAGCTTTGATATACTTTTTGTTGGGGATGCCTGTTTAGAAACATCAGGCAGGGTATCAAATCTGAGCCGAGAAAGATATTGTTTGCCGAGCATACACCTTCAAACATTGACATTGGAGGACAAGGCACATTAAGCCAGCTTGATCTGAGACAGCAGCTTTGACAAGCTCTCCAGTCATATGTCAAGATAGCAACAACATTAGTCAGTTTCTTGCAACAGAAGAAAGATATAAGGAACAGAAGCAAATTCTGGCTTGATGTTGTGTGCATGATATTTACAATGACAGCCTTTAGATGTGTAGACCATCTATCCTAAAAATACAGCCCCAGTTTTACAGTTGACAAATGCATGCTTTTGAAGACTGATACTATTTTTTTTTAACAAAGCCGCTGGATACTAGCATTTTGTGGGTAGAGAAATTTATCCCAAAACATTCTGATCACCAGTGCACCTAAAATGATTTGGATTTTTCTGACACAAAATAAAATAAATCTAACTTAACAAACTGTTTACTGAAACTAGTTCTAATAACAAGGTTATTAACCCTTAGTATTCAATCCAATTTCATTTGCTGAGATTGGTGTGCAGTTTTTTAGAACTGAAACTTAAATGATGACATCTAAACTACACCAAAAAAGAGTAAAAGAAAATGTCTCACTATTATTTTTATGATTTAAAAAGATTGTACTTAAAATGCTACCATGCAAGTGGACTGAATGACAAATGAAAAAGTTTAAAACTGTACAGTTTTAGTATCAGATGGATGTCATCACAGTTTTTGCTTTTAAAGAAGTGTCAACAGCATGTAGAGTTTATAGAATATGGCTCCTTTTAGTTTTCCTGGCTTTGAAGCCTCTTGATGTCTCTGATGTCCAGTATGCTTACTGTTTAGTCATCTGTTTGGTTACATGAGCTCCCTGGTGCCTCATGATGAGGGGGGAATAGGTCAAGTGTGGAGTGACGCTATAACTCCCTTCTCCAGTGGGTGAGCAGCAGACAGCAGGACAATTCAGCATAGGGTCACTAAACACAGCTTCAGCTGTGAGCATACCACTGCCCGAAGGCCAAAATGTACACAGAAAAAAGTGGTAGTTCTCACATTTCTGAGGTTACCTAAATTCAGGGTCAGTTACCTTTATCCTTTTGTATTCCTTCTATTTTAGCTCATGTGTATCTGAAGCAGAGAAAGAAGGCATAGGTAAGCTGCCTTATTTTGTTCTTACTTGTGGACAAACTATACTGTATGATGTATTTTGAAGAAATAGGCATGTGATTGTGCTTCTCACCCACAGGCAAGGACCACAGAGAGAAAAAATATAAAGTGTACAAACAGTTCAGCGACCGTCGTGGGGGAGTGACTGGAGCCCGAACGTATTTCTATGCCGATGAGGCCAAATGTGACCAGCATATGGAAACTTTCATCAAGTGCATCAAAGCATCTGGTAGGCAAACCCAGCCTAAACTACACTTGGGGTTTCATTTAAGTTGGACTTCTGTGGTAGATCATAACACCACAACATCAACATGTTATCCAGTTTTGAAATCTTTTGGATTCATCAAACGCAACAAACTTAATTTTCTTTAATTTAGGAATCACTATCGTGCTATAATCTAGGGCTGTAAGGCGGTGGTGCAGTAGTTAGCACCATTGCCTTACAGTGAAGGGGTCCTAGGTTTGCAGTCACTGGCCAGCTGGGACCTTTCTTTGCAGTGTTTGCATGTTCTTCCTGTGCCTGCATGGGCTCTCTCCAGGTCCTCCCACAATCCAAAGACATGCTTGTTAGGTTAATTGGCAATCCAAAATCGGCAGTAGGTGTGAATGGTCGCCTTTCTTTGTGTGTTTTAGCTCTGTAGTAGAGTGATGACTGGTCTCACCTCTCACCCCTGCTGGGATAGGCTCCAGGCTCTGGGTGATCCTTAATTGAATAAGGGGAAGGAACTGGATACATGGCTCTTATCTTAGTCTGTTTATCATTTAATTTATTTTACTTTTGTGTCCTACCTCTAGGTAGGAGTTCAATGGATGGGTTTTCTGCCATCAAAATGACTGCACTAGGACGACCTCAGTTTCTGGTAGGCACTAAGAATTGATTAAAAAGTCAGTGTATCAATATAGCTGATAGTCTTGTTAACTGACACTGCTTTATTACTATTGTTATTTTTTATGAAAGCTCCAGTTCTCAGAGGTCCTCGTGAAGTGGCGGAGGTTTTTCACCTTCCTGGCATCACAGCAGGGTAAAGATCAATTGGAGGCCTTAGAGCAGAGGCTGGAGCTGACCCAACTGCAGGTAGCGTTTTTTCTTCTTCCATTTTTTGATTAATTTGGTGATTAATTATGGAGATGCTTGTGTAATCTTTACTGACCACTGCACCTATTCTTCTTGATCAGTTGTGCAGTTAAATGACATGCCTAGTATGGGATATTGCAAGAGGTATAGTGAAGTTGTGTGTGCTGTGCAGTAAATTAAATCTCTATCTCCTAATAGGAATTCTTGACCAAACTGGGTGCAAAAGGTGACTTCTATGGCTGGTTTACAGGAAGGAAAGTGGAAACTACAGGGTAAGCAAGACCAGACATCCCAAATAGTCATCTCCATATCTCCATGTGTTTCACACAGGGAACTATTTCTTACATGTGATGCAGTTTTGCAACAGAGTTAATGTAATAAAATTCTGCTCAAAGATTAGACTAATATTATTTTCTAATAAAATATAATACACATTTACACAGAATACTCTTAATTTATGCATTTTTGTAATTTATTTTATACAATGTTGAATAATGTAAAGCAGTCACTTTAATGCATTTTACTTGTTTTCACACACAACGGGAATAATAGTCAACATTATTTTAACATAACAACATCCATGTAAAAGTGAGAAACACAGTAACTATAAGTTCACGTAAAAGAAAAAGCCCCAAAACTGGTAATTTTAGTTTCACCAAAAGGCTGTTCCTATAAAACCTTTCCATCCTTTTCCCCTGACAGATGCATTGACATGCTTGACTGGAACAGCCTAATAGATGACAGAACAAAGATATCGGATCTGCTTGTTGTTCCAAACGTAGAGGTCAGTACTATAGAATATTGAAAGAGAGAGAGACCTTTTGGAACTACATTAAATTAAAGAAACCGCTATTAAAAAGAAAAACTGTCATTTTTAATTATATTTCAAGCATTACTGAGTTGCTGTTCCAAGTTTGACGTGTATGCGATTTACAACAAGCAGAAGATTTTAAGTATCAGCTGCACATGTTGGGTTCATTTTTACTTCTAAGCAAGCTGCTGTAAGATGCTGTTATTAATCTGTTAATGGCTTTTTTTTCCCCTGTTGTGATGCGTTCATTTCAAAGCCATTTCAGAAGCAACTGCAAAAGTTGAAACAAATGCTGTAATTAAATCTGATGACATTTGAAATTAGAGTTTCATTACTAAGTGGTTCTTTGCTCTTAGGTTTCCTTTGTGAAAATTATGGGTTTTGTGCATCCAGTTTAAATGAGCTTAATTTGAGGTCATTTACGACAGTCACCTCCAAAAGTATCGGAACAGCAATGCCAGTTAATTAGTTTTTGCTGTGTACTGAAGTCATTTGTTTGTGAGCCTAAAAGATAAAAATGAGAAAAAGGATCATAGTTTCAGTTTTTATTCCCTGGTGCTTATATATATGTTAAACAAAATAAAATGTAACACAGTTTGTATTAAACTACCCAGTTTTTCAAGTGAGCTAAAGTATCCAAACCTGACAAGCGACAGATGTTTCTTGTTACCCAGGTGTGTCATATAAAATTGATTGTTTAATCATTAAGTAGCCCTGGATATCTACTGTCAGTGTAAACTGAAATAAACAAGATGAAATAAACAAGATTAAGACCAGAGAGCTGTCTATGGGAGAAAAGCATGCCATTCTGAAACTGAGAAAACGGGTAAAATCGATCAGAGGTATTTTAAAAGCACTGGGCATAGCCAATAGCACAAATTGGAAAGTCCTTAAAAAGAAAGAAACCACTGCTGTACTGAGCAACGGGCATCGAACTGATCGTCCAAGGAAACAACTAATGTTAGAAAAATGATGAAAGCAGCAAAGAAAAGAAACCAAAACAACAGTCTGTAAAAGCCTCCAAAAAGCCGGGTTGGAAATATTACAGTCCACTGTTTGAAGGAGACTTAGAGAACAACAATATAGAGGCCATACTATAAGATGCAAACCACTCACCAGTAGTAAAAATCTGAAAGACAGATTGGAATTTGCAAAAAAGTACATAGGTGAGTGTCCGTGGCACGTATGCGTGATGCAGTTACTGCAAGTAATAGATATCCAACCAAATATGACTATACTCAAATTTAATTGAAAACATTCTGTTCCAATACTTAAGCTCACTTAAAAACTGGGTGGTTTGATACAAAATGTGTTATGCGTTATCTAGATGTAAACACAAATACCTTCAATGCACAGCAAAAACAAATGAATTGGCCTTGCCGTTCTAATACTTTCAGAGGACACTGTAGAATCACACCTTGGACTTAATTTGCTCAGTGCTTTATCAATTACAGCTCCAGAACAGCTATTTCTTTTCATTTGTTTATTTCCTCGCCAGCCTCTTGCGTTTTACATTTTTTAGGGTGACACCAAACTTGCAGTAAATTTTAGGTAAACTGGGATAACTGGAATTTTAGGTGTAAATTACCCTGCTCTGGGTTAAGAAGAAGCCTGGATCATTTTTTTTCTAATGAATCTGGGCATATCAGATTCTGCATACATCTGTGATCTTGAACTCAGGCCAGCCGATGGTTGGAGAAAGTGTGAAGCACTAATAGGTGTCATGCTGAGTGATATTTTGTTCATTAGCATCTTATGTTGCCCTCTTTCCTGGGTTGTTTTCATAGCTGGGTGAGCTGGAGCCTCTGCTTGAGAAGTTCACTGGGGAGGAGGAGCAACAAATGAAGAGGATGTTACAGCGTGTGGATGTCTTGGCGAAGGTAATCACTCGAGTGATCACTTTACACGAACATGCTTAAATTTGTAAAGCAGTTTGCTGCTGTTCTACCATGAAGAAGCACATAGAGCTCAACCAAAGCAAATGCAGAATTTCTGTTAACATGTTTTGATAAATTGAATGTAATTCTTCATAAGATTTTTTGTAAATTTTCTTGCAATCTTCTTTTGCCTTTTGGAGTGTGCAATACACAGAAACATACAAATAAGGACAGATATTTTTATTTGGTATTTAGATGTGCTGGTAGCTGCTGGATTCTGTAAAAGCTGTTGTATCATAACTTGAAGCACTATAATATAGGATTTTTTGTGTTTCAAATTAAGTGTTTTAAAGAAATTTTGTCAAAAATCTCTGATTCTTTTTTTCATTTGTTTAGTTAAATGAAGTTAATGAATTCAACCATGAGGACTATTTTTAATGAAGGATAGGATATTAGGTGATATTACACCACACTAATGAGATCTTTCATTGATGTTCCAGCATGCCCTAGAGAATGGTGTTCGTTTAATGGTGGATGCAGAGCAAACCTATTTCCAGCCAGCTATCAGCCGACTAACACTGGAGATGCAGAGGACTTACAACAGAGAAAAGCCTGTCATTTTCAACACCTATCAATGCTACCTAAAGGTCAGGACCTACAGCTAGAAGAAAAAAAAATAGATGTTCAACATTGTACATTCCTACTAATGCTTTGCCTCTAAAAAAAAATAGATGTTCAACATTGTACGTTCCTACTAATGCTTTGCCTCTAAAATGTTGCTGTGCTCAATGAGACAGTTTTCATTATAATTGCTTGATTAAGTCAATTTATGCTGCTTATCCCCCTGCCTGCACAAGAAAAACAAAAATTTTAACACTGTACACATGCCAGCATGTAAACAGATTTCTGTTAATCAGCCAAGCTGGGTGTGAAAGACTGACATGACCAAGAAGAGAACATGGTATATTTATATTATTTTCAATTTATTGTTATTATTATTATTATTATTATTATTATAATAGTCATTGGGTAATTGTCATTGTCCAGTGCAAACAATGAAATAATGTGTAGCAGTTTCCCCTAAAATGCCTAGAATCATTAACATATTACCTGTTGGATACAGTATGACTACAAAGGTTATTGGGGAGTTTTTATTGTCTGGCATTTATATAGAAACTGAACTCTAAAGTGATAAAATAAAGTGCTTTTTATCCATAATCTTTTTATTTTTATTTACAGACAGTTATAGCATCTGGTTGGTTATACCAGGTGATTTAGGACAGGTGTGTGACAAAGTGGATGAGCACTTTGGTCCTTTCTGTTCTCACCACTTGTCTCATCTATGTTTCTGACACTATATTATTTTGAACATATGTTTATTTGCTCTGATTTGTCAATTGCTAAATAACATTGCTTCACTCACTATCCCGAGTTTGTTTGTGTTAATATGTTATAGTTTACATCTAAGCATGGAGCAGATTAAAGCAACACATAAGTTAGTCATAGTTCCTTTTGTTATGTTACAGGTTTAAATATCTATTGTTTATACTTAGCATTAATTGTTTGTTTTCCCAAGTCTCCACATAGGCCTAATGTTTGGGAGGGCCCCTCCCATCGTTTCCTACTTTTGTAGTGTGGGTGATGCCAGGTGTGACATCACTGGGCTGAACCAAGTGGGGGGGTTTTCTTTGTATTGTGTTTTCCTTTTTTGTGTATTGAGGGGTTATAGTATATATTAAATGTATTTGTTTAAAGTGGGAGTTAATTAATTTGGCAGATGAGGGAGTGATATGCAATAAATGTATTTTGTGTCATGTTTGCTTGAGTGTATACTAATTGTCCACTTCTGTTGGTATTGGCTGAATTAAAGGGGAGGATAATTGACTGCCCTATATATAGAGCTAGTCAGAGACTGCTTGGGGGGGGGGGAAGGAGGTGAGGTTGTGTTGCTGTGAGCATGTACCCTTAGTTTTTTGTTATTCAGATTTATTTTTAGGGGAAGTTTTTTTTGTTATTATGGTTTATGTTATGGAGAGCACTATAAATACATTTCTCACCTCTTGAATGTAAAATGTCTGCTGAATCTGCCTACCTACCACTTTCCTTGACCCTCATGCTAGACTGTCTCACAAGGTGATGCAGATTAGGTTGGCTGATCTTTCTGTAAGAATAATGCAGCTAAATCAGAGCATATTTCCACTAGTATATGTGGAAATGTCATCAGCTCAATATATAAAATATGTCTTAAAACTGGGATCTGAACTTGGAGGACTTGATATTCATTAATCCTAGCTCCTTCCTTTTTGTTCTACAGGAGGCCTATGACAATGTAACTATGGATGTAGAACTGTCTCGACGTGAGGGTTGGCATTTTGCTGCCAAGCTTGTGCGTGGGGCCTACATGTATCAGGAGCGAGAGCGGGCTAAAGAAATCGGATATGAGGACCCTATTAACCCTGACTATGAGTCAACCAATAGGATGTACCACAGGTAAGAGCAAAGACGTGACCTCTGTCTAAATCTACACGAGTTTTTTTTTCTCTGTTAACCAAGCCAAACTCTCCTTTCTTCAAAGTCACAGAGAATCAGTCTGCTTACTACAGCTTTTCGCTTTTTGATAGTGTCAGAATTAAACTGGCCTCCTTCTCGGCTGCAGTTGACAACACAGTGAAAGTGATCCTTTATTTGGAGTTTCTGTGTTCTTGTGCTTGTGTCAACAAGCTTCCAACAGATTGAGTTGTCCTCTGTGCAAGTTAGAGAGTACTAGGATGCTTCAGGGGTGCTGTGCAGTAGCAATTTTCTAAAATTTCTAGATCAAACAAGACCCCCTTTGGAGGTAGAAATATTTTTCACAAGCAAAAAAAACCCTCAATTTGAAGTGTTTGATAAGATTTTGATGGAATAATATAATTAACTCAGTGTAGCTAATTGGATTCAGTCTAACATGAGGTGGGTTCAAAATATGCAGATGGTAGTCATGAATATGCATATTAACACAGCTATATTAGCAGGGAAACCAAATGCAGAAGGCCAGATTTCTGCAATCCACCTCGCAGTAAATCTGACATAGGAATAAAATCAGAATACAGTGATTAAGAAATCATTTTTAAACTATATTACACTAAATTCAGCGCAAAGGCAGGATATTTAATATTCAAACTAATAAACTTTATTGTTTTGAAATTTACACACATTCTGAAGTTGATGCCTGCAGCTTGTATCAAAAAAGTTGGAGCAGTAGAACTTTAACATTTTGTTACATCGCCTTTTCTTTTAACAGCACTCCGTCAGTATTTGGCAACTGATGACACTTTTTGAAAGTGGAATTCTTTCCTGTTCTTGCTTGATGTACATTATATGCTGCTCAGCTGTCCAGCATATCTGTTGTTGTATTTTGCGCTTCATAATGCACCATACATTTTCAATAGAAGACAGGTCTGGAGTGCAGACAGGACAGTCTAGTGCCCACACTCTTTTAAAGCAAAGCCATGTTGTTGTAGCTCGTGCAGAATGTAGCTTTGCGTTGTCTTGCTCAAATTAACAGGGATGTCCCTGAAAGCACATGTTGCTCCGAAACCTTTATGTACCTCTGAGCATAGTTCCTTCATGGATGTGCAAGTTAACCATGCCATGGGTACTAATATACCCTAATACTTTTACAGATGCTTTTTTTAGGACTTTGTGCTGATAAAAATTTGGATGTTCCTTTTTCTTTTTATTATTCCTAAAAACATGCCGAGCATGCAGAGATTTCTCTGGATTTTCTGAATCGTTTGATGGCATTGTGAACTTTAGATGGTGAAATCTCTAAATTCTTTATAATTGCATGATCAGAAATATTGTTCATTGAATGTTCACCTATTTGTCCACATAGTTTTTCACAAAGTAAAGAACCTCATACCATTGTTGCTTGTGAATAACTGAGCCTTTCAGGAGCGCACCTTTTATACTCAGGCAGGATACTATCACTCGTTACCAATTACCCTACTTACGTGTGACTTACTTGTAGAATGTTCCACGTGTATTTTTTTAAACATGCTTGTGCTGTATTCAATTCAATATAGGTTAAAGCATTTTTTAAAATATTTTTTATTCAAATTTTACAAAGTGTCCCAACTTTGTGGGAATTGAGGCTTATAATATGAATTCTTGTTTTATAGTTAATAGCTTAGTGTCTAATGTCCCCATAGTGTAGTAGTTTACACCTTCACCTTACAAGCAAAAGGTCGACGGTTTGATTCCAGGTGGGGACACAAGCCCTTCTCACCATGGAGGGTTGTGTCAGGAAAGGCATCCAGTGTGAAACCTCTGCCAAATTACAGATTAATCTGCTGTGGTGACCTCTTGGGGGAAAAAACAAAGGAGTGGCAAAGTGGAACACAGTTAATATCTTAGAGTAAGTAAAGGTTGCAAAAGAATCACATAATTAAGATAAGCTAAATGGTGTTTTGTGTGTTTTTGTAAGATGCTTGGACTATGTGTTGGATGAGATCGCACTCAACAGAAAAGCAAACGTAATGGTAGCTTCCCATAATGAAGATACCGTGAAATACACCTTGAGGAGGTAGGTTTTAAAATGTATCCAATCACGCTGTTGAAAACTGTGATATAATTATTTCATCCAACATTGCATCTGTATGATCCGCTTTACATTTCTATGTCTCTCTTTCGTTCAGAATGAATGAGCTAGGCCTCATTCCAACAGAAAACAAGGTCTACTTTGGTCAGCTACTAGGCATGTGTGATCAAATCAGCTTCCCGCTGGGTAAGGGAAATACAGAAATACACTGTTACACAACCTTTCAATGTCTAGGCACCAATCTCTGTTGTCATAAATAGTAAGAATGATTTGCTGTATTTCCCACACACCCCTGATGCTTCTAGCTATGTGTCATAAAATCCTTAAATTGCATGCAAGTACCTCACAGACTACATGGACTGCAAGGAGTGCACATTACAGAAGTCAGTCTGCATGACATATGAACGAAGACACCTATGTATTGAACAGACTTCTTAACAAAGTGCCACTGCTGGCTCTCACCGCTTTGTCAGTCAAAGCCAGACACAGTGGCAGCAGGCAGTTGTCTGTCAATGTGAGGTTGAAGCTGACATGGCCTTGAATGGTGCTGATGTAAACAGACATGCACGTGTTTGTCTGTTGCTTTCTTGAGGGATAGTGCAGTCATTGCTGTCTTTGAATCCTGAAACAATAAAGAAGTTGCTTCATAAAATAAAGCAGACTGGAGCTGTGCTATTTGTCTGACATTTACTGCACCAAATGTGCCCTATTTACTTTTTAGTTTATTTCAGTTATGCTGTTACTCAGGAATTGGTTCTATTGTTTCATATTTAACAGCTGTGATAGCAGACAATAGTTCTAGCTGCACTGGTGACTTTGATCAGTTGTTGAAATTCCTCCTTCAATGAGGGTGCATCATCCACATGAACCCTATACGGTTGAAAATGCTTAAAATCGATGCCCTACCTCTATCAAATTCCATCAGCCCACAGCCACAATGCTCTAACAAGGGGTGGCATGACCAGGGACTGCCAGTCATTTTTATTGATTGATCAGCGTGTGTCTGTCCAGTATGTTTATCAGCATAGTGCAACCGAGTGAGGCTGAGTCTGCTGTTCAATCATGTTTGCATTATTTTCTTTGTACTCATGTTTGTTTTCAGTGTTTTTCAATGTCGAATGTGACTGAAAAGACAAGAAAGGACCGGCATTCCACCGCTGCCATCCGACAAGAGCTTTGCAGTGTAGAACGTGTTTCATTGTATGGAAAATAAAGAATGCCATGAAGTTTCTGTGATTCAGAACAAATAGTATTGTAAATAGTTTTACAAAATTAAAACCTTCATGTTTTGGTGGGTTAGTTAAAACATTTATCTAAGATCTAAAGCATAAACCCAGGCAAAACAGTATCCCAGTATGTGAGCCTACTGTAAGTGGCAGGCAAGAGGACATTTTCAAATTGAAATGGAGTAAAACTAGGATGAACATTAAGTGAAAGAGACCAGTCATGACAATGCCCATACTATGATGTGTTATCTAGTGTTTGTCCAAAATAGTATCTTCTGTGCTCATTTTGTTGGCTAGTAAGACGTATATGCTGGAGGAAAAAAGTGAAAACATTTAGCTTTGTGTACTTGTGAAAAAGTTGATTTGTCAATGACCATAACTGTTCATTTAAAAAAAAACTTTTGATGATATTGGCAGACAAAAAGAGAAATAGTCTAACTCACCTGCAATCAGGCCTATTTATGACAAGCTACCTAACCCATTTTCTTTTGTTTTCTCTCACTCTGATTTTACTCCAGGCCAGGCCGGTTTCCCTGTCTATAAGTATGTCCCCTATGGGCCGGTGAATGAGGTTTTGCCCTACCTGTCTCGGAGAGCACAGGAGAATCGAGGCTTCATGAAGGGTGCCTTAAAGGAGAGGGAACTGCTTTGGAAGGAGCTGAAACGTAGACTTTCCTCTGGAGAGCTTCTTTACAGACCAGTGTACTGAAAACACAGATGAAGAGACTTGCAAGATATTGTTAAGGGTTTCTTTCTAATGTTGTGGTTAGTGTTTGTTGCCTTGGCTGTCAGTTCTGTCTCTCCCTAAATATATGACCTGTGTTACTCTGTTCTGGAGTTTTCTGCTGATGGTCTGTTTCTGCATGTCACTCCGCTGTTTTTCTGCAGTCTGAGCCTTGCAGATTTCATCCACCTTCACCCTATTCATGTAGTGCCTTTGTTCTGTTTCTTATATTATCCACCTCTGCATCCTTAAGCATTTCTCATTTTGTCTTCCCACTGTCTATAGCGCTCCAGTATCCATCAAGTGGGCATCTTTACTGCTCCAAAAGGACTCTGTAAAATGTCAACAAGGCTGGGCTGGGCACCTGTTTTTTTTTTTTATTGCTCTGTTTGCTTTGGAGGGGGTCAGCAGTAATAAGAATAATAGGCTTGAGTTGAATGTTAGCAGCAAATGTGTCATGGTCTACATTTTAGTTGAGTTTTTGGGTTCTGTTTTCCCCTTTTCTGTACCCTGCCTGGCCTGTTCCCCCTTCTTCCTGTCCTGTCTTATTTTAGTAGTCTGTCTGGTCCCTGTCTCGCTCCCCGTCCTGATTGGTTCAGCTGTGCTCCTTCCACTTGTCACCTGTTCATTGGTCTGTCTGCGTCTATTTAAGTCCCGTCCTCTGTGTTTCTTGTGTCGCGTCATACTGGTTTGTTCCCTTGAGTGTACTTTCCATCAGTGTTTTTCCCTGGATGCTATGGACTTTGAACTTTTGTGTTGGCAAAATAAAAGCCTCTCTTGTTCCTAAACCTGTCTGCGGTACCTGCATAGTTGGTCCACACCACACTCACTTATGGCAACCTGTGACAAAATGACACGACCAACAGTGGACCCCGCGGACCTCATTCTTACCTTGGAGGATCTGCAAAAGGTCACCCAAGAGCTACAGCGTCATGCTCTGGTGCTGGAGCACCCGTCGGATGAGTTGCACCAGATGCTCGCGCTCATCCAGATCCTGGATCTTTTCGAGAGCATGCCCGGCCTGCAGCGCATTTTAGAGTTGTGGCATAGTGTCCATGACGCCAGGCTGCGTTTTTTGCTGGAGAAATACAGTTGCGATTTCAGCGCTTCCAGCCGCCCGCCGCCTCCACTTCCTTCATTGTCCCGCCTTCCTGGTGGCTCCCTCTCTTCTCCACAGTCCCGCCCAGCAATCCCTCCATCCATGATGGAGGGATTGCTGGGCGGGACTGCGGCTTCTTCCCCGCCAGACACGGTGCCCGAGCAGCGTGCGTGGGAGCCGTCAGCGCTGGAAGAGGGACGTGAGAGCGAGCAGTCAGCCCGTCTCAAGCCGGAGCAGCCCGACCCAGTTCCCGGGCTGGCCGGCAAAAGGAGACGGCGTGCCAGACGGCGCCGCCCCAAGCAGTGCGCGCCCAAGCAGCTGGCATCAGAGGAGCAGGGCACCCCTGAGCTTCCGGCATCAGCGGAGCAGCGCGTTCCCGAGCAACCGGTGCCTACAGAGTTGTGCGCGCAGGAACCACCACCACTTCAGCTGAAGTGGTCACCGGAACTCGGGCTGCAGGAGCAGCTCGAGCTCCCTCCCTCTTCCGAGTCCAGAAGAGGCCGGGTGCCTGTGCAGCACGAGCACCAGGTTTCTTTACTTGTGTCCCAGCCTAGTTTTTCTTTTCTTGAGCCCCAGGTTAGTTTCCCCCATTTGAGCCAGAGGCTAGGTTTTTTGTTCTTGACCCCCAGCAGTGTTTTTCTGTTCTTGAGCCCCTAGCTAGCCTTGCTTTTTCTGAGGCCCAAGCTAGCGTCCCTCTGCTGGGGTCTCAGAGATCTGTGGCAGCACCCGGGCCTCTAAAGACTAAGTTGGAACTTTTTAAAACTGACTCTGACTGTGGGCTCCAGAGTTTTGTTTTTCCATCGGGGCCTCATTCTCGAGTTTTTGGTTTTATGCCCCCTCTTTGTGTTTCTTCATGTGAACCCCCTTTGTGTTTTTCTGAGTCAGGGCTTCCCTCATGTGTTTATCTGTCCAGGGCCACCTTTTATGTTCACCCCCTTCTCTGTTTGAACCCAGGGCCGCCCATTTTTTGTTCTCTGGCTGAGCTCCCTCCTCCCAGTGAGGCGTCCTCCTGCCACCGGAGCGCTGGTCTCCTGGCCTCTGTGTTTGGCCGCCCGAGCTGGGGGGGTCTTCATGCCGGGCCTCGCCTTGGTTGCATGAAGGGTGGCCACCGGTCAGGGACGGTCTTCTGTGCCCCTGGTCTTGGTGCTACAAGCCCCTTTTTCCCTTTTTTCTTGGCCACCTGGGCCCCTAGATCTGTGTTTGTTCTGGCTCCTTGTTTTTGCTTTGAGTGGGTTCTCTCTGGGTGGTCAGGCTTCCTCCTACAGTCCAAAGACATGCAAAGGGGTTTGGTTAACTGGCGATTTTAAATTGACCCTAGATGTGACTGGGAGAGTGAATGGTTGTCTGTCTCTCTGTGTTGGCAACCTGTCCAGGGTCTTCCCTGCCTTTTGCCCTATGACAGCTGGGATAGGCTCTAGCACCCCCCACAACCTTGAATTGGATAAGAGGAAGAAAATGAATGAATGAATGAATGAATGTCATAAAAGATGCATGGTGTAGATGACCCAGTACTTTTGTCCATATTATGTAGATTATAATGGTAAATTTTTGGGCTATAGAACCCAAACAATGAGCAAAAAATAATGCTACTACAGTGCAGAGCTATAACAGAATGTAAATGAAACTTTTGTAAGCCCTCTTTTAATACATTTAAAATAATAATGTTTTTGTTTGACATTACAAGCACATCTTTGACATCACCACTTGGAGAAAAGAAAATTGCCTCCCTCTCGCTGCTTGACTCATTTCTGGAAGGATTTTATACAATTGTACATTCTGAACATGAGTCTATTTTGTCTTCCCAGGGGTATCATGAACCCTCACGGCCAATTTAAAAGAGGCACTTCTGCTGCATGAACCGTTGCCAAAAAGGTCCACGCTAATTTAAGCTCTGAGTGAGCAAATGCTGATGACACACTGTATTTATTCCAAAACTCTCTGCCCTATTGGCCTCCACATCAGTATGCAAATGAAGGGTGGAGGATTGTGGATGTTGACGGGGTGCCCAGTAAATATTTAAATTACGGAAGAATGAAGGCATAATCAGACCTAAATTATGATGGTGTGGGTATGCAGGGTAGGGGTGGAAATTTCGACAGCGTTCCACAAAAAGTTCACACATGCATTCTTTGTGAACCACAAAATCAATATGTACTCCACTGCCCACTCACATTGTACTGAATTCACAATGAGGGCAGCTTTAACACTGACAAAGTAAGGTAATTAAGTGTTTCCCTCATTGTACAGATTTTTAATGTGACAGGAAGTAGGAAGCAAGTTGAAACAGGCTGACATCTTCCACTGAGAGCATGTCTATATTACACTGAAATATAAATATGCTCCGTTGAATTTAGAGGAGAGAAGCTGGTACTGGCAAATGACCTGTAAATATGCTACAGCTTACTTCTTATTCCCTTTCTGTCTCTGCCTCTTCCTCATGCTTGCTATCTCAACAACCAAAAGGGAAAAAACATTTACCCAAGTAAATTTCTATAATTAAAATTATATTGAACCTTCAGCAAATTGCACAGAACTACATCAGTGTTTCTCCTAGCAACATCATGCAAATATGGCATGGAAGATGGCTCCTCAATACATTCCTTGGGCAGAAAAGCTAACCCCACTAATTGGGCTGAATAAACTCAAAACAGTCAATTCCCAAAGGGCAGCCAAATTATACATCACTAATTACAGTCTCATGGTGTCTTCAGTGTGAATACATATCTCAGACAAGATATGTATTATGTAATCATAAAACATCCATTCATTTCTAAGCTTTAAACGGATTGCAGGTGACTTTGTTGGTAGTTGAAGTAAATTACACAGTGAGAAAACAACATTTATGAATCACATTTGGTGCAAGGTGAAATATATTACTGTTACTTAAATGCTGTACCAGTACCAGACTAGTAAAGTATTAGTATCATTGATGTAAAGTAAATAAATGTCGTTCGTGGGACAGTGAAAACCACACTTTCTGTCTCTAAACCGCTTTACTAAGCTTCCTGCCATTCAGTGTTATTGTGACAAATGGCACCCATTTTGGAGTTAAGGAGGCTTATACAAAGGACGATAAGTATTTTCAGATACTTGCGCGTCCAGACCTGTCACATGCTGTACCTCAGTGATAAGAAAAAATAAGCTTTGATTTAAAATTTTAAAAGGATTTTCAAGAGGAAAATAATCGTCCAGTGACTCAGAGGCCTCGCTGTGACTGAAATCAGTTATTTCACTTTCAGTTCTGAAAGTGCTGGAAATATTTTCACAGATCTCAAACCTGCAACATGTGGAGAAGTGGGTTTTACAATGAAGACTTTTGAGAAAAATACGATCCAGGCTGTGATCACTAAGGTTAGTTTCATGTGTGTGAACATGTATGTGCTTATTGTGATGAGAAAAATCAGGGGGAACCTAATGGGTCCCCATACATTCCTCATTAAATAAGTACTTTCATGTAAGTAGCAATAAAAAAGACTAGGTAGATGTTAGTCTACCATATATACTCTACACTATTAAAATGGTGAGTGCTCTTATAAAAAGTAGCCAAACTCTCAAATAAAGTCAGTAAACCCTATGACCCCCAAAACCAAGGCTTCAGAGAGCTCTAAAGGCTCTGACATCAGTGGGTACAAAAAGCAGAAAATTTGTCTGAAACAGTTTGTGGATTTTCCTGATAAAGTCTTGCACTGCTTGCTGTGAACACAGAAGCCCCATCCACCACCAAGCTAGGAACAGTGGTGAAACTGAGGAGGCCCATGATTGAAAGTGTAGTTGAAACATGATGCAAACTTAGTGCTAGATTGTACTATTGCTACGAGATTAAGAGGAGAAACTGTGAACTAGGCAGTAATGAATTGGCAGCGTAGTTGATAAACTGGTAAAAGATAATGTGGATCAGAGGGACCGCAATGCTGCTGCAATAAGTGCAATGAGTCGGAGAGAGAAGAGAAGTCAGCACACAGCAAGTTCATCCTAATGTTGTGCCTGACGCTGGATAAAGTTGGCATTTTGGAAATTTTGTGTGAACTGTCTTAACAACTTTAGATAACTATGTACAAACTCTTGTGATCCTTTGTTTGGTGTGTTTGTTTGTTTAACTTTATTTTACCTATTGTTTGATCATCATGGCAGTCAATGTACAGTTATGCGAATTTGATTACGAATCAGTGCAACATGAAATTTGTAATGATGATTTTTAACAAAATGAATAAGAAATAGTTATGATGCATTTAGGACTCCTGTGACAGAGGGGTTACAATAAACTTACAAAATGTGACGCATTGTTTTGGAAACATAAGTAAAATGTTACAAATTCTGTCATGGTTTCTCCCCGATGGGAGAGGTGGTGTGGCGTGGACCCACAATGCGGACCGCTGAGACGTAACTTAACTTAAAAGGCTTTATTGACTAACTTAGGTACTAAACTGAAACAAAACCTGAGCATGAGTCCATGAACGTGGAAAACAAAACTGGACATGGTGAGAACATGGCTTGACGTGGCAAAGCATGATGTCGAAAATCTAACAGTCAACTCAATCTTCGAACATAAAATGTCAGACATAAATCAGCCATAAATTAGACAATGCCGCGACACAGGTAGACAGGAAGACTGAACTTAAATAGACAGGGACAACCAATCACAGGAACAATGGGTAACAGGGAACAGCTGAGATAGGAGGGGAAGCGTAGGGGACTAGACAGACTATCAAAATAAGACTAAGACAAAACATACTGACGAGGACACCTAGGGATGAGGGAAAATCAAGGGTCAGGGACAAGGACGGAGACAAGGGAACCAGAGGAGCCAGAGGAGGGAGGCCGAGAGGGGGGAACCATGACAAATTCATGGCTGCTTCTCTAACAGGCTCAATCATTTTTGTTGATGATGTAATTCATGATACTTAAAGCAGAATGAACATAGAAGTCAACATAAACACATTGTCAGTTTACAGTGAAATGTATCCAAACTAATCAGAAGGAAGTTTATTATACAGCAAGACAATGACCCAAAATCCACAGCCACATCAACAAAGGACTTCATCAGGGGATAAATGGATCAGTCTTCTCATGTTAATCTTTTGATATCACATACAAATGTCTTCAGTGCACAGCAAAAACAAACTGATTGACCTTCTGTTCCAATACCTTTGGAAGGTACTGTAAATAATAATAATAAGAATGCTGAGAACATACAACAACTTCTTTCATAGAAGATTAAGAATCCTAATTATTATGTCCATAGCATTGAGGACCCATGAAAGTAGAAGTCAGTGAGCTGGATAAATCTCCTCAAATCCCAGGTTTCTGAAGTGAAACTTGGACTGTTCTACATATATAATTAAGTACCTACATATCCTGGCTCACGTGTAAACAACAGGCATATATATATATATATATATATATATATATATATATATATATATTCTTCTTCTTCTTCTTTCGGCTGCCCCCGTTAGGGGTCGCCACAGCGGCATTT
>VUQH01083775.1:0-16780 GCA_015106775.1 Etroplus canarensis
CCAGAGACTCCCTGCCACATGCGCCGGGAGTCTCTGGTGTTCTGGAAGTGGCCATAGATTCTCTGGGCATGTGTGCGCTTCGCCTCTCTGATGGCTTGGGACAGTTTGGCCCTAGCTGTTTTTAAGGCCGCCCTGTCTCTTGCTTTGAAGGCCGAGTCTCTCGACTTCATTTCTCTCGACTCCTGCCTCTCATTTGCTTGTTAGTCTGTGTGCATTTATACTCTGTGTCTCTTCAGTTCAGTGTTGTGTTCTCAATGTTATTTGGTGTTATCCTGGCCTGGAGAGTGAGTTTTGTTCCTGTCTGTTCTTTGTGGATTTATGTTTTGAACTTTACTCCTGTTGGTGAGCTGGCTTAATAAAGCCCTTTAAGTTTACCAGTCTGTCTCTGCGTCTGCATTCTGAGTCCACACTCCTACTCACTTAATGGATAACCAGGCACAAAAATGGCTCAAAATGGCTCTTTTCATGGCAAAAGTTGCTGACATTTGCCTTAGCCCAATATAAATAAAGATTTACTTTCAAAAAAGTGTCCCAAATGTCAGAAACAGCAACTTGAAAAAAGAAAGTGAAAAGAAATGGAAAAAGCAATAACAGGCATATGAAATAAAAAATACTGACACACAGTAAATTAGCTAGAAAGTTACTATGTGTGACATAACACAGAAACTTCTGTGTAGGACCAGTAGGACTGTTATGCCCACAGAGGAAATATGTCTATTCTTTATGTTAAAAATATATTTAAAAATACATTAAATCTTGACACTTTGGGAAAGCTGATGTGGGTGATCTTGTAAAGAAGGTGTGTGTAATGATTTTGAGCTTCACCAGAGATACTAAATTCTCTGCAGTTCAGCATGGATTTCTCTGCCAAATGTGCTATAATTGGAAAAATGTGTTCCTGGCACTTATTTGTTTGTTTGTTTGTTTGTTTATAACTCATTGATAAAAATGACTTTTACCAATATTTCCACAATAAAATGCAGCACAGCCATTCAATAATTTAAATGAATTATATTTAAATAATTGTCAATCTAGTAAAGTTCCTGAGGCCTTAGTGGAAATAAACTGATTTTTATTAACTTTCACTGCACTGTTTAACTTAAGCAAAGATAAATTTGCATTGTTGCAGACTTACTCATAACATTACCAACAGCCAGTGTACTCTTTATGAGTTCAGGATGATTAGTGTGTTTCTAAAATAATCTTTTAAATCCCTCTGTAGCTGTGTAATTATACAAGCTGTGTAATTATATAAAAGTGCAATATTGTATGAATAACTAGGGGACGCTTGTTCTCAGCTACTTGTCTGTGGGGAATTCATGGTTGATGAGTAATCTGAAATGTTCAGAGTTACCACATCATGCTGAGTAAAACCAGTCATACTGTTTAGACACATTTGATCCCCCTTCTTAGTTTATCTTCCCTTTACAGAACTTTGAGCCCTGGTTCTCAGTCCTCAGTGACTCTGGCCTTAATCCCAGTGAGTCATATACAGTTTTTTGTTACTATGTCTGTAATTTTGCAGCTTACAATGATGTCAGCTGCCAACTGTCAACTGTGATGAAGGTGTCCAGCAGGCTGGCTTTGTATTAGTATTATTGCCAATAACAGGCTCACACAACAACTGATGATACATTTATTTCCTCTCTCATATGTGGTAGCACGAAGATAACATGAATACCAGGTGATGTATTTCTACACTGAGAGCATCCATGAGAAACAGGCTGAGGTGTAGCATCAAGCTTTTAGGGTTAAATGTTTACTGGAGATAATTCATCTGAATTCCAGGAGCAGGACCATACCCACAAACCAGTGGCAATTTTAGAGTTATTTGGGGCCCTAGGCAAAAATTCACATGGTGTCTCTCTTCATCGCCATTATTTTATAAATAATCTGACAGTGTAACAGTTTTCATATTGTAACTACTAGCTTCTAGTCCTCATTCACATTCTAGCTCACTAGACTGCTGTGCTAGTTAACTAATGTTAGATGTGAAAGTAAACAAAGTATATAACATATATATAGATACATAGATGTTATATATTTAACATGTTGTCAATCCTCTATGATGCCTTCCCCACACCGCAACCTCTGGCCTTGCTGAGACTGAGCATATTGGATACAATATACTCAACAAACTGATCCGCACGACCAGTAACATTGTGGCTGTGGAGCTTGACTCTCTGACAGTGGTGTCAGAAAGGACGATGTTGTCCAAGTTAAGATATTGAACAATCCTTCACACTAGCTCCATGACATGCTGATCAGGCACAGGAGCACATTCAGCAGCAGACTTGCACCACAGGAAATCATTCTTACCTGTGGCCATCAAACTTTATAATTCCTCCCTGTGACACCTTGATCAGTTTCTTTCTTTTGCCATATATTGTACATACTGTATATAGTGATTAACTTTGGAGTTTTTTTATGTTTCATATTACAGTTTATACATACATGTTTAAATATTTAATCTTTATTTTCTGCCTTTCAGATTTATATTTATTTATATATAACTGAGCATCTGTAACTAAATGTATTTCCCCCCCTGGGATTAATAAAGTATTCTGAGCTCATTATATTATAAACGTGTCATTTATCTTTGGGGTTGGAGTCCTGGCTTGTGAAATGTTATATGTACCATATTGGATTCGCAGATTTGATCGAGAAAAGTACACATAGTATAAAGTAACAGAGGATTGTTTTGGGAGGTAGAAAAAATTGACACATATTGTTCTGTTTCATTAATGAAAAAAGCACCTTCTGCTGCTCCCGTGGCAATCCTGCTGTGGATTGAGCCATACCGGTAAGGGGATCAAACCACCTGGAATCGAACCAGGGACCTTTCACTTGTAGGGCGAATGTTTAAACCACTAAATATACAATGCAAGAAAAGCATTTTGGTTGTTGATGTAAAATATTGAAATAAAAAAAAAGAAATATTAAAGAGTAAAAGCTAGGATGATGTTGTCAAGAACTAAATTATTACCATCTTCCCACAGACTGTGCATTAAATATAATATTTCAGGAAACTACTTTGTTCTAAAAAGGCTGAAACACAATAGTGCTACAATATTCTTGCGCTATTGTAGTCCAGCTAATCATTGTGCAGTTTCTTTTAAACTATGCTTAAACACAAACACGCATACACACACAGACACACACAGACACACATTCTGAAAAGAACACATACAATGACAGAAAAAACCTTCTTCACACCAAATTCAAGTTGTCCAATCATAAACCACCAACTCCTCCAACGCTGATTGGTCACAGCCTGCCGTCACGTGTCACCATTGCGTGTATTCACAGAGAGCTCTACGCTTCTTTTTAGCTGTACTTACTTTATACAGGCGCTGATTTACGTACCGGCAAGAAGCTGCGCTCACCAATGAACGCAGTGACATACACGAACCTCAGGAACTATCCAAGTGAAACACAAAAGCTACTCAACTGAGCAATTCAAGATGGTTTTAGAAACTATTGCAAGGATAATAAAAATCCAGCTTCCAGCCTACCTCAAGAAGCTACCGCTGCCGGAGACCATCGGCGGATTTGCAAGGTTAACAGGTAATTAGCAGCAGCTGTGCTGCTCTTAACACAGCCCTGAGATGAGCAGTAACTCATCGGGGACACTTTAGCACAGAGCTTTCTTTACCTTAGCTAACTGCGTGCACAAATGTTGTTATAGATGTGTAGAGAAGGCCCGTGTCCTGCAAAACGTGTATTCTGTTCTAGAGTGCTTCTTTGCTCCATAAAACTGCTTAGAGTAGTGTTATATTGTGCTTGTGTTTAGCAAAGACCCCGTAATGACCTTATGGTAGTGCCCGTTAAATAACATTACTCTCACTTTGCTTTTGTATTCTTGAACTTTGAAATAATCGGGGTCATTAATCATGAATTCTCTGTGTGCTATAAATTACAGAATGCCCCTGCTTTGTAAGTGAAGTCCTTTTAATTGCAGCATTTACTGTGGTGCTGTGTTTGCCTGAAGAACAACCTATAACTAGCTCAGTCTGTCATTAACCAATAAACTAATTCAGCTTCTTCATTAATCAATTAATGGTTGTACATTTTATGTGGGCTGCCTATAATATTATACCACAGTTGTGTGCATTAATACATCAGTAATTTATTCGTTTTTAAGTTTGACAATGTTTTTGTTTTTTTTTTTAATTTCTGGCATAGCTGTTGAAGAAAAACTTTTTTGTTCTCAGTTAACCTACTCATTTGACCACAGGTTAAACAGTTTTTTAAACAACACTTTTTGCACCAGTTAGTCATCTACTGGAGCGCCTACAGAGGTAGTTTGAATTACTTTGAATATATAATACAAATGCATCTGTATTAAGAATTTCCTGAGGCCCTGTTTGCATACTAACAGACCCTACTTGTTGCCTCAGTTCCATTGGCTAATTTAGACTAACCTCTACCAGACTGTTAACTACTAACATTACACATAGCATTTGCTGTTTGTAATAACATATTTGCTACTACTACAAAGTTTAACTTTAGGAAAGGAAAAAAGTTAAGCAGTGCTTCAAAAAGCCAAGTGAAAATTTATCTTGATGCAAATCAGCTTCACTTTTTTGACCAACACAGATCTTTAAAAAATTTTGGACAGCAAGGCATATGTAGTTATAATACTTTATAGTCTGTCTGGAGGAAGCATGTGTGCTGCCTTTGTAGTGTTGTGGTGGCATGGCCACAGCAAAGTGAAAGTCACACGGAGGTCCATATGGAGCCTTGTTTGCATCCTCTGATAATGGTATTTACATCACTTGGACCCTAGCCGACCCCAGCATTACACTGCAAGCTTACACTGGTGAAGTACCTGTTTGAGGGGGCCCTCAAACAAAAGTAGGACTGAAAGGAATTTTTAGGTGACTGTGTTGGCTAGTATTCAGTGACATGGTTTGTGTTTCTTAATATTAGTGGCTTGTTTTGTTTTCTGACGTAAGTAAGCAGCTCAGTCAGTCGATTCAGATTAGACGATGATGAATTTCGGTTCTCCCGCATGCAAAGGCATTCTTTTTGAACTGAATATAATTTGTTAAAAGGATTATGGATTAGAAATGTCCCATTAGACATCAAAATCCTTTTAACTCGCATAAGGGTATTATCAAATGTTCCAAGAGCTGGGGTCTAACCCAGCGCTAATAGCAAAATTATACAGCTGTGTTTAATCCTCACTGTGTCTTCACCATGTATGTTGGACTGCAAGATGGGTTCTCCCAGAGCACTTTCAGGCCATTTCCTTTGGTAGCCTTTGGTGTGACATGATACTCACAATGGATTGAGTGTAATAATACATTAGAAATGCAGATCAGACAGGAGCTTGTCTCCAGTGGTTGCTCATAGGAATTATGAGAAAAACAGAAACAAGATTCTGCCTGTTTGCAAAATTTAGTCAATCTAGATTATTAACATAAATCTTTTATGTATCATTTTGCAAAATGGTGATGCATATATCAGGCTTAATTGGCTAACTAGTTCACATTTTACACTATAAAATGCATCAGCATGAGGAATGATGTAAATAATATGTATGGCATTACACCAAACTGACAAATCCAGCACTGTTGAAGATATTTTCTGCCACTTCATGTCAGATACATGGTAGGAAACATGAAACTGGTGTATCTAGTGGAAGTATTGTTTGTCATGTACACTCTGTATTTTAGTAGTCCACCCCAAACAAATTGCGATTATCAAAATATGTTTCACATTTTCTGTTAGTGGATAAACGTGCAATTGGTTTCATCTCTAATCTGAAGTGTCAGATTGTCAAGCTTCTAAAATCCCCCTTGCCTAGCTAGTGGTAAATACTGGTTTTAGGAGCTTAAATTACAGTTGGCCATGCTATGTCTGTGTTGTTTGTATTTTTGCTCATTTGTGTGTATTATGTATATAATACATCTTTAGTGTCTGAGTGGCTTCGGTTACTGCCTCTCCTGGGTATCCTGGCTTTGCTCGGCTATTTGACCATTCGCCCCTTTCTGCCTAAGAAGAAGAAGCAGAAAGACAGTCTGATCAATCTGAAGATCCAGAAGGAGAACCCAAAAGTGGTCAATGAGATAGACATCGAGGACCTGAACAGCGCAAATGTGTGTTACTGTCGCTGCTGGCGCTCCAAAACTGTAAGTTTAGTGGGCCAAATTGAAAAAATCATTCTTTTATTTATAACACAGACTGCAAAATGCATTTGAGTAACCCATATTGCAGTTATAGTTTATGATTTATGTATTCTTTGCACTTCTAGAAAAGGTGGGACAAGTGTTTGGGCTTTCTACATCTTGCTAATCTGCTAATATTAAGTTATTTCCTGTTTTAGTTTCCTGTATGCGACAAGTCACACTTAAAGCACAATGAGCTGACTGGAGACAACGTGGGACCTCTCATACTCAAAAAGAAGATACCATAACTGACCACTGAGCAGATTTTCCCTTTAACAGTTTGTAGATTTTCTTGGTATTGTCTTGTTGTCATATGTACTTAAAATACAGTCCACAGTCTGAGTTTCTAAAAGCCGTATTTTGGATTCTTTAAGGGCATGTTGCATTAAAGGGGGATTTCAATTGGTCTTGTTTTGTTTGTTCCTTTTGTATGGGCCTTTTTCCTCATTGTTCACTTTTATTGCTTAACAGAACCACTGGGACCACTTTGAGAGTAAAACTTGAAACTGCAGTGGCCTTATGAGGATTTTAAATAATCCAAAGGCATCATGGGAGAAGTTTTATTTTTTTTCTGGCTGTTTAAATGGAGTCCCCATAACTAGTCCAGCCTATCTTCATTTGGATTTTGGACAGCTAGCCTTTTTCCCCCTCTCTTTTGTTCGCTTGCTTTAGATATGCGTGCCAAATCTTAACATGCTTCTCACATTTTAAGGATGTGACATATTCTCTAAGTTATTGTGTGTATGAGAAGCTACTTATTCTTTAACTCTGTTCTGTTCACAGCTGTTAAGCATTTCAGTTTTACATATTGTATTAAATTCTGTTGACTTAAAATATTTCAAACCACAACATTAAATAATTTCAAGCTACATGCATAGAAATAACCTCTCTTCTTTTGGGGTTTAAAAACCTCTGTATCCATTTTTTCTCATGCTTCTGTACTATCAAAACATCTGTATAAAGCTGCCTTCTTTGATATTTTCCTTCATAAATGGCTATCATTATTAGATCTATATTTTTACAATATGTTTGGATAACTGTTTATGGATCTTTGTAATGTAATAGCTTGAATTTATTCATACTAAATGTAAAAATAAACAACTTTGGCATCTTTCATAAATATAACTGGAAAATATTTTGTGTAACCTTAAGATGAAATGAGTTGGCTTTTGTTAAATGAATGAGGTGCATCACGTTCTGTCTGCCTCTCAAGTTTTGGAGTTAAAAGGGGCTCTGTGCACTCCGGAAATTCAAGCACCGTTGAGACGTAGTCTAAAGAACAAATGTGATTTTTTTTTTTGTTGGAGCTGCTGGAAGGAAGCAGTCACCAGTGTCATTTTAACTGGTCATCTGGGGACCGTGAATGTACAAAATTATGTGATGAAACATCTGCTTCACTGGACTGCTGGAAGCTTAGGCTCACTGGAAGCAATAAAGTTAGTGGACCAACATTCATCTTCTGGGTACCATGAATGTCTCCCTATTTCATGCCAGCCAATTCAATATAGACATTTCAGCCAGGACCACACTGCTAGTATGACTAGAAAGAAAAGGGTTAATACAGCATACCTGAATACACATCACACAATAAGCTTTAACTGCAGCAGTGTTAAATATACATGATTGTTGGTGTGTTTCATCATTTATTATTTAAAGAATATTTGGTAAAAAACTAATGTTTAATTCTGGAAAAAAAAAACAAATACCTGCTAATACAAAACCTTTTAAATGAGACCATAAATTAAATCACAGGATATCTTAAGTTACGATGCATACATTCTGTAATTTTAAAAGCTAATATATAACAGTGAAAAATCTACTTTTTTCTTATTTAAATTATAAAAAGTTGGTTTTACACATTTTTATGGATATGCAGCAGCACTGTGTTTAAACTAAAATGTTGTGGATTATACAGATCCTCACCTGAGTCTTTGTAAACTACAAAATTCTACATAGCAATTACATATGTAAACAAAGAAAGTACACAGACTGCATTAAAATGTAGTGAATGTAGAATGCCCAAACTTACATGCCTCTACAGTGTTTTCTAATTGTAATAATAAAACTACTGTTGTCAGTGCATATAATCATATCCCAGCCCACAAAGAAACTGGTCAGAACAAAACACAGCATTACCTTTCAAGTCAAAGTACAGTAAATAGTTAAGATTAGTTGAATCATTAAAAAAATGGACAAATTCTGGATTGAGTGGAAATAACAGACATGGTTAAAACCCATTTGCATGCCTCACAAAGATGTAATTTTATGCAGACGGTGGGATATGGGTCATCTGTTCGGAGCGTTAGGCCTGGAAACCAGCAGATGCTATTAATACAAAATGATTCGTGTGTTCCTGCAGGATGGCAAACACAGAGCTGAACAACAGAGGGACAAGAGCCACTCAGTGGCCAAAGAAAGCTCAAGTATCTCAGGCGTGAGGAGTCTCTTTAAATGTCCTCTCGCACTTGATATCAGAGTGTACTTTCATAGGTGACAGGAGTTTCATTGTCATCTTCACCTCCTGCAGCAGTGCCTAAGAGATAAAGAGGAAGAGGAAGTAAAATTCAGACAAAAGAAAGATTAGTGTTAAACCATGAAGTGGACTGTAAATAATTGCATGTCCTTACAATGACAGCAACAATACCACTGTTGTTTGCATGTAAAAATCATGAACCTGCTGAATGACAGGGTAAACAGTAGTGACCTAAAACTATGCAAATCCTTTTCACAAGGGTGAAGTGGGAAAAATATTTGCAAGGAAAGGATAGTCTCTACTCAAACGCAACTACGAAGCGAGGTTCAATAGGGTTGCTGAGCTGCGTTGAATTTTCAAAAGTGGGACTTTACATACCTAAGAAAAAAGCTGATAAATTGGGTTTGACTCGCTCACCGCTGCCTGCGATTTTTGGTTTCTGAAGCAGGCGAGGTCCACAGAGCCCTATGATAAGAGCCCCCACAGGGGCTGTGAGAAGGATAGCGAGCACAGCCACGGTGAGCACATCCATGCCATACTTCTGCAGCTGTTTGTCATCCTTTGTTCTTGCCATGTCCAAAGCAGTGGAACCTATAGCTGCCTGAAGAAGTCAAGCCAAGACAGTGGGTCAGCTATACTCATTAATGCAACATTTACATTCACAAGGGAAGACTCAAATCATATTTCAGTCCATGCACTTTTAATTCAGAAGTTCACAAAGAAAAATGACTTTCTGGTAAAGAAACGAAAATTTACAATGGACACATATTCTAGCACTGACATACCTGCACTGTTGCTTTGGGCATCCATGCTAGGGCTATGAACACTTTTTCCCTCATGTTAAAGCCCGCAAACAACACACAGACAAAGGTGAACATCACTCTAACTAGCAGAGCAATCAGAAGTGAAGCTATACCCAGACCTAGAGAGACGTATAGACAAGAGTCATACAGGGATACCAGTATTTTGTACAGTATATAAAGGCCATAAATATAATTCCACTTAAATAATGTCAAGAGTGTTTTTATTTGGACTTGCTAACACCAGACTAAGATGTCTGGTGTTAGCAAGTGCAAGTTGTTTGGTAAACTACTATTGCTGTAATGTGCTATTAGTGTTTACAAGACAGGAAAAAGAGGCATGTCTCTTATGTTGCCTCTTTTTTTGGCTATGCAAATATATTTACATACATACAGACACATTTGAATATTTCACAACAGCCATCTCACTGTGTGTTATTTTGAAGACTGTGTGAGGTTGTCTCACCAACTGAATGTCCTTCCAACTCAGACACTCGAATCTCAGCTCCTATCAGTCCGAAGAGTAGAGGCTGAAACACATCCCACGCCCACCCTACCACTTCCTCCACACGTGCCTTAAGACAGATAGAACACATAGCATGTTTATTATGGTTGTCCGGCATGCAGTTCTGTAGACATTTACTTACTAATATACTGATGAGCTATGTGTTGTACAACCTAGTAGATTAAGAGAAAATAAATGTGAGTTTCTAGTGAGTTAGCCATATTATCATTAACCTTTAAGACTGGATAACTGCAAACAGAGACCGCAAAAGCAAACTGTACAGTAGATATGACATGCATATATTATTACCTTTTCTGTCCCCCATCCGAGGCCAGCCAGGAATGCCAGCACCAAAGTGCAGAGGCCTCCAGAGCCAGGAAAGCCTGCCACACTGCTGCCAAACATGGCAAAGACAGACAGACCCAGCACCAAGAAGGAACGCTTCATCACTAAGTGTTTCTAAAAGAAATGGTTAACAATTACAGTAGATTTCTATATAGGTTTTTTGTTTAGGCATTTTGTTGCACAGTCTACATGGAGATGTATTGAAAGATTTTTTTTAACAACTCTTGAGTGTGAGAGGCTATGACCATACATTACTGATCTAAGACTGTTCAGTCAAATCTATAATGCAAGGAACTTCTTCAACAACAACTTTTCCATATTATCTTACAGCCTTGTTTCCAAAAAGGTTTTTATGCTCTAAGAAAGAGATTTGAAAATAATTTAAACCACATATTTAGGTCTTTAAATATATATTTTTTTAAATGGCATCTGATGTTGTGTGGATGGGTCACAGATTTACCTGCTGCTGCAACGCAAAATTATGACGACTCGAAAGGCCTTACTAGACTGTCAGGGAGACAATAAAATGTGAAAGGCCTAAAATTTTCTCAATTTAAATTAACAGAAAACAGAGGTCATGTTGTTGAGAACCTCTAACCCAGACAACCTTAGCCTTTTAAGGCTCTGTAAGAAACCATATTCAAAGAACCTGAAAGTGATCTTTGACAGCAATTTTACTTTTGATATTAAGTATCATTAAGTTATCACCTTAGGCTGATCCCTTGTATTTCCCCAAGGGGTCGACACTACGGACACTGCGATTGTGGCAGAGATTTTTACACTGGATGCCCTTCTTAACACAACCCTCCCATTGTGGGAGGGGCTTGTGCCCCCACCAGGACTCGAACCTTTCCCATGTGAGGCAAATATGTAAACCACAACACTTTCAATTTTGATAAACAAATAAATGCATCTTTCAGCTTCAGGTACTTGCAATGATGAAGCTGTTTTCCTTTTTTAGAGACTTTGAAAAGGTTATTAATGCTTTCAATAGTCTAGCCTATATCATAATAGTCGTTTTTCAGGTGTCAGTCTGTCACTGCTTTGGCTCATCACAGCTGGTCCAAAACACTGCAAGTTTACTTAACTGGCTCATGCAAACAAGACTACATATCACTCTCAGTCAGTGAATCAGCCAGTCATTTTTAGATGATTTCAAGATTTTCTTTGTTTTCAAGTCACTGCATGTGTTGGTGCTTCCTTACCTCTCTGATCTCTTAACTTGGCACACTCCCACTGAGGTCTGCTAAGCAGATGGTCCTAGCTGTCCTGAGGTCCAGATTATAACATAAAGGAGGTCGGGCCTTTATAGTAGCCACTCCTAATTTGTGGAACAAACTGCTTCTTCACATCAGGACCTTTCTAACATTAGACATTTTTAAAATGCTTTTGAAAACCCTTTGTGATCTTCATGCCCTCAGACAGCATTTCATTATAAACATTATAAACAGTTGAAATCACAGCATGTTCTTAAGAACATGTCTGAAAATAGTTTTTTAGTTTGTCAATGCATCAAAAATCACTGCTTAAGAATAAAGAGATAAGATCCAGGATCACCAGTTTTCTCTCTGACCCCAAGTTCATGTGTGATGGACTGAGACCAAGCCAAAGCTTTTCTATAGTGTGACCAACCAAAATCTCCCATTCTTTTTGGAAATCAAGGACCCTGCATCCTTCAACTAAAGAGGAGTGGGACTATTCAGTTTGTTATCAGGTGAGTAACTTGTGCATCTGTGAAGGCACCACTATTGATTAACAATATAGAATACAGAGGTTTTGAAACACCATATGCTACCATCCAGATAACATTCCAGCAGGACAATACCAAATCACATTCTGCACAACAGCCAGCAGCATGGCTCCACCATAAGAGTCATTGTGCTTAATTGACTGCCTGTAGTCCAAACATTTTGCATATTATGACAAGAAAAATACAACAAACTAGGCCCCAAACTATTGGTCAGCGGACCAAAATGGGAAAACATTTTGTTCCAAAACTAGAGGAACTGATCTCCACAGATAGCAGTTACGGAGTGTTGTTAAAAGATAAGAGCAATGCAACACAGTTGTAAACGTGTCCCTGTACCAACTTTACTGAAAGGTATTTCTGGCAGCAAGTTCAAAATGAGCATATGTTAAAAAAAGAAAGCAAGAAATCAAAGCTTCAACATTCATTGACATGCTATCTCTGTAAAGGGATGAAATCTGCAGTTGTATTCAGTTTGTATTCACATTTTACAGTATAAAAACCCTTTTTGGAAACAGGGTTGTACAGTACATTCACTGTTGTAAATCACAAAATAAATACTTAACTGGCTTTTTTATTCAGTACAGGTTTATGCTGGATGTTTCATTGCTGGTTCACACACAGGCTGTGGTGTTGAGTGGTGTAAGGATGACTACACAACAGTAAAACTGACTCATGTCATCCCAACATTGATAGCTTGCCTACCTGGTCAACACTAGGAAGGTACTGGATGAGAAAGCCCAGAAGAATCCCTGCCACCATCCCCCCAGCTACCTCCAGTACCCCTCTCAGGAGGTTGTACCAAGTTGAACCTAAAAGGATCAGCAGGAACAAATATATAAGCTAATTACTAAGTTTCCTAAATATATCCATTTGCCAGTTCAAGCACAGATCTCTATAAATAGTGCAGTCAAAAGTAGCACGTAGCAAAACCTGAAAATACATAAAGTTTAGATTAGTTCAGTTTTAAAAAGGCTTAATATGGACATTGTGACATCTTCAGATTTAATGCTCTTGACTTACACAACATTATGATTATATTCTGTCCACACTATTTGTACCAGTGAAGGGAGACAAAATCTTACAAATTAAATTCACATATTCACCATAGCAAAGCTACACTGACAAACTGCAGAAAAATGACCCTTATAACCTTTATAAGAGTAGGATTCACACTGAACAGCCATAACACTAAAACTGCTGACAGGTGAAGTAAACAGCACTGATTATCCCCTTACAATGCTGCAATCAGCCAGAAAATTTTGGATCCTGCAGTAATCTTGATGTTATTTTGACACAAGCCAACCAACTTAACAATGTTTCAGACCAAGCCCACATGCCAATGCAACTGCACTACCTGATGATAATGGTCTCTTGTGCCCTTACCAATGACTGTACTAAATATGGACAACCTGACAGCTCCCCAAAAGTGTAGCCAAAATGTCTATTGCCCCCTGGTGTCTGGCCACAGTATAGGGCCCATGTCCCACCCCCTCCATATTGGTGGATGGGATGATGTCAAAATAAAATGAAAAAGTTCTCCTCAGATAAATTTTCCCCAGAAATGGTTTGTGCCATTTTAAGTAGTTCTTGTCGTGCTGGTTTGGGTTCAAAGGGTCACATTTCTCATAAGTTTGTTTTGAATTACTAACTTGATGCTGTAAAATTGGGGCATAACTTCATTATCGGAACCTTTGACTGCCAATGCAGCATGTGTCTGTTTGGGGGGCGTGTTCTACATCACCTCCCAGATGGTGTGTGCTCCAAATCACTACTGCACTGACTGGCTTCAAAATTGCAAGATGGAAACTTTGGCTTAATTTTAATACACTGGAGGAAGTGGAGCCATATTGTCCATGTTTTCAACAGTCATTGGCCCTGTCACAATGCAATAGCTGCTCTTGAATGCCCTGAAGAACACTATAAACAGCCCAAGGTGCTGAGCTGGACTTCAAACTCCCCAGATATTAATTTGGTTGAGGATCTAATTTTAAGTAAGCCCAGATATGGAGACCCCACTCCACACCCATCAGGACTCCAATGACCCACTGCCAACGTCCCACTGCCACACACTACAGGACACCCCAGAGGTCCCCAATCCAATCCATGTCTATACAGGTCAGAGCGGTTTGGACCTACACAATACAGGGTGTTTCAACAGGATCGATCCAATTTTAATGTGGTATATTTCACACAATTACACAATGTTACAAATGGTTACTAGTGGTCTTTTAAAACTCTATGCCCTGCCCTTCAATGAGGTAAACATTTCATTCATGGGGGTTTGTGGTTGCAGTGATATAGTGATTTCAAATAGGGTCCATCTTTTTGAGCACCCTGTGTAAGGCAATTTTAATGTTGTGGCTATATGCTGCACTTGACTGCTTTAACAGAAACGAGTTGCACCACATGAAGAGCTAACAAAGAGTACATATAGGAAAAAATAGATAAATAAAACTGCTGGGGTGGGTTCTGAGTCCTAGAAGTAACTCTAGCCACTTATCACCTATCTTGATTAATAATTCAGCATTCAGGCCCTTGGTTAAATTTTTTTTCATTATTTAAATAACTTTAATTTTAATCATCACCGGTACAGAAAAAAGCTCACAAATTTTGCTGACTTTTCCCCAAAACAGGAGAGCCTTTGTCTCCACTGAAATTTGTACCTCTACCACAATCTTTGTTCTTGAACCAGAGATTTCAATTCAGGGTTCTTTAAGCACTATGTTTGACTCAGTCTCAGGTGTTAGCTGAATTATTCATTATTTTCCGAGTATATTGGTATAGAAAATTTAGAAGTGATACTGTAAAAATGTCCGTCCATCATCTACCACTTTTCCAGGGGTCCAGGTTGCGGAGGTAGCAGTTCAAGCAGAGAAGCCTAGACTTTCCTCTCCCTAGCCATCTCTTCCAGCTCTTCAGGGGGGGACACCAAGGTATTTACAGGCCAGCTGGGAGAAATAGTCTCTCCAGTGTGTCCTGGGTCTTCCTCAGGTTCTCTCCCAGAGGGATGTGCCCGAAATACCTCAAGTGAGAGGCGTCTACCCAACCAGGGATTGGACCGCCAAGGTCTCCACCTTGGACTGCCACCCAATCTACATTGCACCGGACCCCCACGATCCCTCCTGCGGGTGGTGAACCCACTGGAGGGCGGACCCATGTCGCTTCTTCGAGCTGAGCCCGACCGGGTTCCATGGGCGAAAACCCGGCCACCAGGCACTTGCCGTCGAGCCCCTCCCCCAGGCCTGACTCCAGGGCGGGGCCTCAGTAACCCCAAACTGGGGTCCTGGAATCCTTGCTTTTTTTTCTTCATTGGAATCCATTTGGACTGCTCTTAGTGTGGCACTTCACCCAGGACCTGTTTGCCTAAGGAGACTCTACCAGTGGCAAACTGCCCCTGACAGCATAGCTCCTGGGATCATGAGAACTTGCAAACCCCCCCATTACAGTAAGCTGGAGATCCACGAGGAGGGACTGTAAAAATATATTTAATGAAATTCGAAATGCATTGGTGCCAAAAAAACATTGTTTTGTAGGAAGAGTAATCAGAACACTCACATCCTCTGCTGAGTTATTGACAAACATAAGTTATTTTTTCAATGTGCTTTTCAGCATTGAACTCGCTGAACTTGATGGCTCTTCCCTGGAGATAGGGTGGTGTCGTGTGTCAAAAAAAACAAAACAAAACACTAAATTCTGTATTTCTCATTTTCCTCTAACATTTCCACACATGCAAACACATAAATCCAAAGATTACCTGTGGCGAAGGCCATGCCCAAGCATGTTGTGAACCCTGTGATGGCAAGAATGTCATCAAAGCTGCCTGCAGCCATCAGCAGGGTTGGGATGCCCTTCTCTACACCGTAACCATCCTTCTGCAGCAGCAGCATGGAGGGAACCACCACTGCTGGAGACACAGCTCCAAGCACAAAGCTACAACAGAGAAGATGGGTGGTTTACTCATTCACTAACTTCTTTAAAGATGTAACAAATAAAAACTTCTTGAAAAAAATAATTGGAAAATATTTGTAAACATCATCCTCCTGTAAATGTACCACGTATGTATACTATTAACCATTTATGAAAATTTATAAACACTGGTCGCAAATTTACAATAAAAAATCTAAAGTTCAAAGATGATCACAGTAAGAAAAACTATTAATTAACTATCAATTTAACGTGTACTAATGATGCCCATGATAAAGTGTTACCATTTGGCTTGATGCAAAGAAAAGGGTTTGAGTATAGTAACATACCCTTCATATTGCAGCTGCTATGAGATGGGCATTGATTAGAAAGCACGAAGACTGAATTTGCAGAATTTCTAGACTATTGTTACACTATTGTTTGGTTATGACACTTAACAGTGCATTATTGTTACTCAGCCACCATTTAACCACAGTATGCAACACATTCACAACGACAACTACATATAAACCCCAAGCTGCTTGTTTATTTACAACTACTGATGGCTCACACATGCTTTTAGACGTCTAATCAATGCCCTGAACACTAACAAAGCAGATATATAAATTCTCTTATTTAGATTCCAGCTGTGTGAGAATCTTTAACAAAGTATAATATGATCTAGTAACTCTCTGGTAACAGTTTGTTTTAGTCCTCTTCATGATAACATGTTCCTTGGAGGTATAGTGTTTTGTACAGTGTCAGTTTAATCCAGTAGTTCTCAAACTGTGGAGCTGGCCCCACTGGTGGGGCATGGAGCTGCTGCAGGTG